>SNQJ01S0067094.1:0-39867 GCA_010110895.2 Picea sitchensis | reverse complement strand
ATCATCACATAGAACCTGATAATGCTTCCTGAGACTTCTTCAATTTCTGCAATTCTTCAATTCTTGGAGTACTCTAATCCTGTAGATAATATTACTCAATGTATTCTCTAAAACTCCTCCAATTTTCACTCCTTGAATCCTCCAAAAAGAGGTTATAGAAAGAATGGTAGACTTTATTCAATTTTTGTCTGTTCAGAAGACCCAACTTGTACAACATGCCCTGAGCTCAATATTTAACATCTGATTCTGAAACTCGCACACAATAAACTAAAATCCGTATTATTTCCAATGGAAGTGGTCCCACTTCATTTGTATTTTTTATAAAGAAGTTATGACTGCTTTACCCGGAACACTTGTTTATTAACTAGCTTCAGGAATGGTCACAAACCCTATATTCCACAGTGTGTATCTCCATAATTATAGCGAATCAAGAGATAAAAATTTTACCAGAGGTACCTTGATATGTCTTCTCAATACCATACTGATTTCACCATCTGAATCGTTCTAGAAAAAACATTATAGAAAAAATCGTAAGATGACCTTAAAATAACATACCTTAGGACACATCACCAAAAGACTTCATCCTCCCTTGAAATTCGGCCTTCTTTTACTTCTTATTCCCTCTGAAATTCGACTTGTATCATATGAATGTATAATGATGTTTATTTATACCATTTATGTCACTTCCTTTTAACATTAGGGTCGACCTGATACTTTCTTATTTATTAATTCTTTTCTTTAATTATCTTCAGGGCCTACATGTACAATTCACTTTGTCATCTTCAAAAATTCATTTCTCCTCAATCATGAGGATCCACGTGATGTGTCACATACCACCGGAAACAACATGATGTATAATATCCATCCATGGGTGTTTTATCTACATGTGTATTTTCCTTCATGTCCAAATACCTTCATCAATCTTGCAGTCCAAAACCCATAACTAGGGTTGACATCAATCACAACAACCAATCTTCCAACAATCTCCCCCTTTGTCATTGATGGAAACACTCATGCTCCCCCTATCATAATGATCCCAATTTATCTCCCCCTTTGACATCAATGGCAAAGGGTATGGCTTCTCCCCCTGAGTTTAATGGAAAAACGTAACCTTCTTCTTTGAGGCTGCCCCCCCTAAACGTGTGGCACTCAATAATACTTCATCCTTATTTTTGGGACTTTTTCTTCCTTGGAATCCTTTTGTGTGGCTTTTTTCTTCTCTCTCTTCTTCATGTCTAGGATGTATATGTTTTTCGGTCTTCTTGTTGCAGTTGCAACCAATCTTCGTGAGTTATTTTATTTGATTTTATATTTTTGGGAGTCAAATGTAAGAGTGTATCCTTGATCACACATTTTACTAACATTGAGTAGATTATGATTCAAGTCTTCAACCAATAGAACATTCTTTGCTTTTACATTTTTTCTTCCAAGCTCTACTACACCTTCTCCAAGTATTTTTGGTAGATAGGAGTCATCTCCAAATGCAACATTGCCATCCTTTCTCTTCAAGATGATGGAATTTGTCTTGATCTGATCATCAATGTGAAAGACATCCATTGTCTATTTACCATTCATCTTCTTATTTACATTCTTAAGTGGTTAATGCTTTAATTCAACAATCTTCATTGTTTGGAATCTCTTTCCTTCTCCATCTTGTGGTTGGCATAGGACATCTTCACTCATATATCTGCAATCAAGTGTTTTGTGACCAAGATAATTACATTTATAGCATACAATATTTTTGTCCATCAATGGGTAAAATGAATTATAACTTATGTTGACAAGTATGATTATTTCCATATCTTATGTTTTACACCATTCATGTTTCTTGCATATTTGTTCCTTTTCATTGATTACGCAATTAATTGCCTTATGTCCAAAAATTTTGCAAGTATAGCAATGACAAAGAAATAAATTTTGATACACGAGTAAGTGACCTTCCTTGTGATGTAGTACATGCAGGTTCATGAATCTACTCTTTTGTAGTTTCCTTCATGCTAATTGAAGCTTCTTTGATTCTTGAAGGTAGGAGGTCTTCTCGAAAATTCATCTCTTTGTAATCATTCCTTCTTTCAGGTATCGATCCACTTCTCATCAACTATAAATGCGGCTCTTTCTTCAACCTTCTTGTTGGTATTTGAATCTTTTTTTGTATGAAGTTTTCTTACATGCATCAATATGTGTTAATTCTTTTTGGCACTTGAGAGTTTCTTAAAGCTCTTCCTCAATCGCGACAACTAGCATTTCAAGTTTCTCACAATCTTTTTTTTCTTTCTTTATCATTTGGACCTTCTTTACTACTGCTATTCTTCTTGCTTCTTAGTGGAGTTTCAAAGGAAATGGTTTCTTCTCTTAGTTTAGAAAGTCTTCTAATTGTTTCTTTAAGCTTACAATTTTCTTTTCACAACCTTCAACCAATTCACTTCTTGGTTTCTTTCGTGTCTTTGAGCTTGCTATTTTTCAATCTCAACATGATTCAATTTTTTAATATTCTCATCTTCTTGTTGAATAATTTTTTTTTCTTTATGATTTTCTTCTTCTTCATTGGAACACTGTGTAGGTGTCATTTCTTTCAATCGCCCGGATGAGGAAATTCAAATTCAATGAGACCTACTCCTTCACAATTAAAATAAAAGAAATGACCTCTATTTTCTTCTTTGGAAACTGAGAGTGTTGTAATCTTCTTCAACTTCTTCTTCTTCTTACCTTCTTGCCCTTGCATATAAAGTTCTTGTAGCTTGTCCAAAGATATTTTGCTAATGCACATGATCCACCTTGGATTTCATTGAATGCATCCAATCCATCTAGGATAGTATCTATTTCCATTTTGTTGTTCCTTTTTGCTTCCTTAAAATTTGCAGTCTTTGGTTTCTTCAAGCATTGTATCCTGAAGCAGCTGAGATCCAAACATCTTCCCAAAGCTTTCAAAGTAATTTTCCATTCTATTTTTCTAGTATTCAAAATTGCTTCCATCAAATGGGATTCCACCATTTGAATGTTTCCTTCCATTTCTCCATGGGATCTTCCTTCCAGTGGTTAAAAGGTACTGAAGGTAACCCGCTCTGATACAGTTTTGTTGATCTTTAGAGGGGAGTGAATCAGTATCAGTGCAATTTAAAACCTTTTTCCAAATTATACTTAAACCAATCAATTATATCCAATGAGTAATTAACAATAGTATAAGAGTAACATAATACACCACAATACACCATGCACAATATATGAGAAATAATCAATAGTTTTGTTCAAAGTATGACTTCCAAAGGTAGCTCTTGACTTCAAAATGTAAAGGAGGATAAACCTCCAAGAGGAAGATACAATCCTACAATATCAATAGAGGTTTGAGCTCTCCATCCTTTCCCCCTTCCTTCCCACCCAAGAATATATGAGATAATAAAACTTTACATTAAATCATCACCATCAAGTGATCATCACATAGAGACGATAATGCTTCACGAGACTTCTTCAATTTCTACAATTCTTCAATTCTTGGGTTCTATGATCCTGTAGATAATATTACTCAGGTATTCTCTGAAACTCCTCAATTTTCACTCCTTGAATCACTCCAAAAGAGGTTATAGAAAAGAATGGTAGACTTTATTCAGTGCAGTGCAATTTGAGAGAAGACCCAACTTGTATGCACCGAATGCGTCGTGCTCAATATTTAACATTTGATTCTGAAAATCACACAAAAAAAAACTAAAGTCATACTCTTTCGAATGGGTTCCGCTATTTGGATTTTATGAAAGAGGGTTATGATTTTTTACCGGAATTTTGTTTACCTAGCCGGGGTGGTCAAAAACCCTATCTTCCATGAGTGTATCTCCACAATTATAAGAATCAAGAGCTGAAATTTTTACCAAAAAGGTACCTTGATATCTCTTCTCAATAACATAGAGATTTCACCATCTAGATCATTCTAGAAAAAAAAATTACTGAAAAAATGGTAAGATGACCGAGAGAAATAACATACCTTAGAACACATCGCAAAGACTTCATCCTCCCTTGAAATCGACCTTCTTTTTACTTCTTATTCCACATGAAATTTGACTTGTATCAAACAGATGTATAATGATGTTTATTTATACATTTATTTCACTTCCTTTTAACATTAGGGCCGACTGACACTTTGCTTATTTTAACATTAGGGCCGACCTGACACTTTCTTATTTTGTAATTCTTTTCTTTAATTATCTTCAGGGCCTACATGTACAATTCACTTTGTCATCTTAAAAAATTCATTTCTCCTCAACCATGAGGATCCACGTGACGTGCCACATAACACCGGAAACAACATGATGTATACTATCCATCCATGAGTGTTGTATATGCATGTGCATTTTCCTTCATGTCCAAATACCTTCATCAATCTTGCGGTCCAAAACCCATGACTAGGGTTGACATCAATGACAACAACCAATCTTCCAAAATGCTGCAGGATCTCATAGACTGCTAGGAGGGAAGCAGAGAAATCCTATATTGCCATATGGGAAAGAGAGAACAAATGAGGCCATATGAGAGTCTCATGAACTCAAGAGTGAGTTCAGATAAGCAAGGAGTGCTGACAAGTGAAGATTCAGGTGGTTTTACAGGCCATGTGAATGAAGATGATGACAAGTTAAAAATTTGCACCATCCAGCGGGAGGATTAGAGGAATCTTTTGATCATTGGAGGAATTGAAATATTCCTACCACAATACCCAGGAGAGGAAAAAGTCTATGTTGCTGAAGCAGCAATAGAAGAAAGACAGCTAGCTAAGACTGTCATGGAAGAAGAAGAGCATTTTGAGGAATGGCTCAAATTTTTCAGCCTGGCAATTGAAACAAAGACGACTGCAGCATTGGAGCTTTCAGTAGTAGAAGAAGAAAAAGCAGACAGCATGAGCTTTGCTGATCTATACCAAGAATTTGAAGCCCTAGAGAGAAGGGTGATGATGCAGAGCATGCACATCCAACATATGAAGTTGGAAACTGATGGAGGATATTTTGAGGTTGAGGAGCAGCTGGAAGGAGTTGGAGAGATACCAATAAGAGGAATGGCAGCAAAAACACTGTCAGAGATGATGGTTGAATAGCAGGCCAGTCAAGAGGGGACTGCAGAGGAGTCTGCAGTAGAGTGGACACTTAGTGCCACACAGGGAGCGATGACAATCAAACTATCAGATGAAGAGGCTGAGAAACAACTCAATAATGAGATTGCAGAAGAGAAATCTGCAACAGAGTGGTAAGTTAAGGCCATAAGAGATGGTATGGGAGATCATGGTGATTTGCCCATTTGCAGAAAGAATTTGCAGCAGAGACGACTGCATGAACAAAGCCAACCATTGCAGCAACTGGATGAGGTGATCGATGAGATTAGGGGGTTGATGATCAGATCACAAGAGACTGCCAGCAAAGGGAAACTAAGCAGAAGAGAGACAGTAGTAGCAATAGAGCAATGGAAGCAGTAGCAGCAACAAAGAGATGGAGCAGAGAGACAACTCCAAAGAGTTGTTTGGGATCCAGGAGGATCTCAACAACTAGGGTGGAGATCTCATGAGCAGGAGCTCATGAATTTTACAGCAGAGGAGTATGATGCAGGAGCATCTCTCCAAGCCAGCCATGCGCCATCCGGCCAGCCAACTCAGCGCACTCATTCAATGAGGAACGACGCAGCCCTTTCACGTTTTTGAACTTGAATGTGAAGGCATTCAATTTGTAAGGATGTTAGAGCCAAAATCCCGTGCCTATACGTAGGCTTTAGATATAGATAGCCTTTAATGGTTGTAAGGTTGAATCTAGCTCCGATCTAGACTAGACAACCATTTAATTGTAAATTCAATGTAATTGAATAGAGTAGGTAGCTTGGAGGAAAGAGCTCGAAGAGCCCCCTCTTGTAAAAATATCTTTTGATCTTGTTTGAAGTTAGTGCAAGGTAGAAAGAGTTAGAGAGGAGAGGAGAGGAAGAGACGAGACTCTGTGAAAGTCTGAGCTCAAGAACACCTTTGTACATGCATTTTTCATATTAATACATGGGCATATTTCCTGCATTAAGATTCTGTGTGTTTATGTGTTTATGATGAATGTATTTGTGTGTTCTTTATACGCTATAGATGTATGATTAGGTATGCATTTGTAGGGACAAATAGGTTCTGCTATCTATTGAGTTCATTGATTTCAGATTTGGGTTTCTTTGTGGCTTCATGCTAAGAGGGTGTGACAGAAAATTGAGGGTTCTGAGAGCCAGTGCATAAAGTGCACTTCTAATTCTTTGGAACTTGGACAAGGACATGCCAGGAGGGTGAACCAGCAGAAGTCCTAGACTTAGGGAAAGATCTCAAGGCTGTTGAACACCTTGGAGGCAAGACTGTGTAGAGGAAGACACAGTGGAAGAAAAAATAGTTGCGGGATTCTGCAAGAACTCTGTCAGGTGGGCATTGAGTAGATGCATGGGTTGCATTGAGGAGGAACTCCATTGTGGATTCAAGAAGAAAATAGAGTCACTGAGAGAACTGTAGGGAACTCTGCCAGGAGGGCATTGAGTCAGTGTGTAGATAGAGCACAAAAGGAAAGAACTCTTTTGAGTTCTGGAATAGAAGAAGAGTCCAAGGAAGGATCTTCACACGGTTGTTTAACACCCTGCAGACTCAGCAAGAAGTTGCTTGAGCCAGAGAGTGCCAAGAGGGAATCAAATTCTCCATCGGAGGGAGAAGGAAAAAGGGTTAATCCCTTAGAGGTTGAAGCTACAGGAAAAGCTCAGAAGAGATAACACCTTCATGTGTGCAAAGACTCTGCAAGGAGCATAGAAGTCGAAGAATACTTTGAGGTTTCAAGGAGAGAAGCCCAGGAGGAGTAGTTCTTTCATACACAGAGCCATAGCTACAGAAGTCGTAGAGGCCAAGGAACACTTTGGAGAGTCTAGAATCCCAAAAGCGCAGGAGGGACAACGTCTTTGAGAACGCAGGCAAGACCAAGGATATAGGGTTTGCAGAGAAACAAAGGATGAGACCTTTGATACTTTGAATTCTTCCAAGGTTCAAGAAGAAATAGAGCGCACATAGGAGGGAAGCACAACTGTCGTCGGATTGGACCGAGGAAAAGATTTGGACCATTGAATCTTCACATCCAGGTAGCAATAGGAGGAGCGCATGGGAGAAGAAGATCTGGGCTGTCAGATCTAGCTCAGACAGCCGATAGCCATCAGATATTTCAGAAGGAGAACGAGGTTTAAATCCTCGTAAGCAGAGGAGAGGACCCGAAAAATTCCCGAATTGGAAGACGTATCGGGATTTCAGGTTTCGACATTTCGGAGGTTTCGAAGACAGCAGACCAAGAGACTAGAGTTCATGGGTTGCGAAATGCCGAAGGGATCAGGAGCATCCATTCAAGGGACACGTGTCGCGAGATCCTCACATTTTGGGGATTCAGACATTGAAGAGATGAACGCAGAAGAGTCTTTTGGCTTCGTGACTTGCAAAGTCCCGAAATGATCAGGACCATCCATATGTGGAGGACACATGGTGAAGATCAGGGAACCACCGGGTAATCGGACACCGGGAGTTCAAAATACCAAAGAATAGTGTCATTGGGGTCATGGAGTCCCGAATATCGAAAGCATTGGGACCATCCATTTTAGAGGACACGTGGCAGGGATCCGAGCACGTCGAGGTTTCAGATACCAGGAAGTTGAAGGACCAAGGTTTGGTCACAGAGGATTCGTGAAATCGCGAATCCTAAAGTCCCAAAAATTACATACAGTTGAGATTTCGGGGAAATCCCCAAAAGAAAGGGTATTTTTGTATTTCGGCTACCGGAATATGTAGGGGTAATAATTCGGAACTCTTGACCCATAGAGTCCCAAAAGGACCTAAGCCGTTGGATCAAGGGAGGCTTTGAGCCATTGATCTTGTTCAGAGGAGGACAATCGGAGGGTTCATGATTTTAGTACTTCGGTACTTTGGATACCGAGAGTGCAAGAGGGTAAGGAATTGGTGCGTTGGGATTCGTGATGTTACGAAACCTGAATTCCTGAAAGCACAGGAGGAGTATTGTCAGGTCATGAGACAGGATTTCGGCATACCGGGAATCAGGATTTCAGAAGTCCCAAGGGCATGGATTCGGGAAACTTGACGGTGAAAGTCCCGAAGTCACGAAATACCACATAAAGGAGAGTGAGGCTGCGGTGGCACTGGGTATCGGGATTTCAGAATTCGACAATTCAGGGGTTCTACTACAAAGAATCGAGCACTTCGGCAATTGAAACTCTAAAATCGTGAAACTTTAAAAGCCAAGGAAATGAAATCCTTGGAGGAGAAAGTCGGGGAGTGTCATTTCGGAGATTCGGGATTTGGCATTTTGGGAATCTTGAAGGCAACGAACAGGGGCATTTCGACATATGAAACCCTGAAGTCCCGAAAGAAGCATGTGATCACGGGGTAGGCGGTCACATGGATTGAGATATGGTCCAATGGGCTAATCGTCTTTGAGTGCCATTTCAGAATTTCGGCATTTCAGATATCGGGGAATCGAGAAGGTAGAGGTTCTCGACATTAGGACTCAGGAAGTCCCGAAACCTGAAATTCCATTTCGGGAAAAGGTCATGGTCGTGCTAAGGCCATGTGTAGGTGAAAGCTCGCGCCTGTTGCATGCTTGTGCAGGTGGAGTTTCACAAAGAACTTGTGGATCAAAGATTTGAGGTTCCAGTAGGGAATCAAAAGAGTCGATCCGGATCGAAGGCATTAAAGAACGATCCTTAGACCGAGAGGTTGTGAAGAACCTATTGAGTCAGGGGGTGCTGCACCACTCATTCTCCTTGATATTGAGCAGGTGCTTGGCTATATTAATCTATCCCAGTGCCTCAGTGTTGTTTTCACTATCGAGATCCAACAAACTCCCATCTATGAAGACGAAAGTTTCTTCACAAGAGTTCTTACCTATTTCGCTCGTTGTCTTCCTTCTTATATGTTACGCTCCCATTCCTTCAGCAAGATGTTACCTCGGGCCTGCTCTGGGATGGAAATCGTGGAAATACTGCCTGTTTCTTTTTTTGTCGTGGCTATAACAACCTCTTGGAAAGCGACCCGTGCCGCCCCAGCTTCTTTTTCTTTGAAGGAGATGTTTTCCAGTACTTGATCAATGAGTTGGCAGTGGTTTTGAATAGTTTCCACTTTAGCAAGTAAATCTTGTTGAGCTGCCGACACTCTTTTTCGGATTTCTATGGCTTGGGATTGGAATATCCTGATATCTATCATCTGGCTTTTGGCGAAATTTAATTTGGCCTGTAACTACCCTATTAATTCTCCTTGCTGGCTTATTTGTGATTGGTTGTTCTGAGCCATCTATTGTGTCTGTTCGAGATCGGATTTGAGCCGTTCGATTTCCTTTTGATCGGCTGCCCTAGCTAGCTCTATACCTGTGTTCGCTTGATCTCTGATGGCTGCTTCCACTGTAGCCAGCTTATCCTCCAAAGTTTTGATCAAGCAGTTTTTTCGCTTCAACTATTCTTTTAGGGACTCGACAAAATATTGGTTGGTTGTAGCAAAAGCCCTCAACATCACTGCTATCTGAGTTGCAAATTCCTCTTTTTTCATGGCTCTCCCATCATCAAGGATTTTAAATTTCTTGGCTGTCGTGCCTGCTTCTTGATAAAGTTCTTGTTTCACAACGACTTTTCTCTTCTTATCGAAGAAAAATGTGTTCGGAGGCAACTCTTACATAGTTATGGGCGTTAGTTCTTCGCTGAAAATCCATCTTGCGTCTGGGATCCCCTTAGTGGACTGTAGGGGAGTAACAGAAATGATGGGGCTACCAATCTGCTTGGATGATTTCCCCGGGGTAACAATCGAGGCTGGATTTCTTGGAGGATTGGGGATCTTGGATTCCTGTTTTGGGCCCCCAATTTGCTTCTTCTTTTCCTGTTGTTCCTCTTGGTTAGGTCCTGAATATTTGGAGGCCTTGGCTTCTGTTTGATGTACATCTGCAGTCGGCGGGTTCTTACCCTATAAGATTGGGGGAAGGAACCTCCTCCAGTGTTCCTTAAATTTGAAGAAATCAACCATCTCCCCGGGCGACAAGGTTTGAATCTGACTTAGGACCTCAGTATAGGATCTCGCCCCTTGGAAGATGTCATCATGAGGTGAATTCTCATGTTCATACCTTTTAAGGCCACAACTCGCCATGTGATTGCCCACAATCCTGTGTGGGTCGTGCTTCTTGAAATCAATGTGGATCAATTTAATATCCTCTAGAGCCATTGCCTCGTCTTTTGCATGTCCGAAATCTAATAAAGAATATGCATTCAAATGAATGGGGAAGGGCAGCCATACCTTCTTCGAAAATCCTTTAAGCTCTTTTCTTATGCCACCAATCACAGTTTGCCTAGCGATTTCACGACAAGCCAGCCTCTCCTGTATGAATAATGGTAGAGCATAGGGGGGAACAGAGGTGCCGAAAACCCTGATGTAAGAAAATTTCGCCTCTACGTACCAGTCGACCACGTTTCTCAAGTTGGTGGCGATGCTATCTAAAATCCTAGGAGGTGGGTTGTCGAAGATGGAGATATGCATTGGTACCATTACCTAATTGAAAATTTCGTATATAAAATCTGTGGCCTTATCTTCCCAAAGTTTTGAGTGGTAGACATGGATAGGCTCAGTCTCAGATGGAGTCCAGCTCAAGCTCATTAGGGGGAAAGACGTCAAGAAACAAACAACATCCATGATGTAGGCGGACATAAAAAATGAAGTGGCCTTTCCATTCGCCCTCTGCATCCAATATTCAGTAATCCAGCTGGTTAAACTATCTGACAACAATTTGGCCCAGTCGAAGGAACAGCCTTCAATGAATGTATGAATGAGAGGCACCCTCGGGAGAAAATAATGTGTGGTGTCCTCCTTCCCATACAACCTACAGGTCATCGTTGCTATATATTTGAATTGCGGTTCAAAGGAAGAGATTGAATAAACTCTGTTACTGTCCACCCTGAACTTTGCGGGGTGCGAGATCCAATCCTTGATCATATCAGACACGTTTTTGTCGTATTTCTCACATTCTTTCTTCTTAAGACCTTTTAAAAACTCAACATTGTGTGAGAAGTTTGGTGTGGGTGACAATTGGTACATCGCCTGCAAATGTTCTGGTCTAAAGGTCCCAATGGTCACGTTTTTCTCACTGATAATAGTTCTGGTCGGGATATCCACATGATCTAATGCCCATTGGATCATATCATAGTAGGGAAGGAGTTGTGGCCTGGACGCTATCTTATGCATCTTTGCTTGAACGACGATTTTGTATTTGGTGGCCAAATCATCCTTCTCATTATCGCTGGAATCATCTGAACAGTTCACCACTTCAGACTGAAGAACCTTAGAGATGTATGACTAGGTTCTGACAGAATCAATACTTCGCGGTGAAGTATCAGAAACATTATCTGTGCCTTGCCCTGAATTCTCAGCAATCGCCTTGGATGCTTTTCATGGAGCCATGATAGAGGAATCTGACTTAGCTCTCCTGTAGTAAAAATGTGTATACATACAAAAATTAGCCTAGTGATAAAAGCTTCTTTGCGCAAGATAGAAATGAAATTTGAAACAATGAGAGAGAGAATTCTATATATCGACCATTTAAAACCTCGTCGTCCTTATGAACAAAACAGTCAAATCATTTTTAGAGAAATATTTAGCAATAAAAACAATATCTTTACCTATCACTTCACCTCATTTCAAATAAATGCCATAAATTTTTTACGGGTCGTGACACAAGTTAGTGAAAAAAACATTTAAATTTAACCCGTAGACGGTGCGTGTTACTATTTGTATTAATGAACTGATTAATCTGGCTTAGCTTCTTTAAATAGGTTTTCTTTAAATTTTAATCACCCTTTTCGACGTTCACTGTATTGGGAGATTTCATTCCTATCCTTCGAGCTCCTAAAACTCGAGATCGCGATGACGCGATCTAGTTAAGAAAAAACGTGATCTAGATTAAGTGTTTAATTAATCAGTGTTTAATTAATATCGTGATTTCACGACTTGGGGCTACGAAGGTATAGTTTCTTGGAAGAGTGAATGTCGAATCGCGAAACCCCGACATTGTTTAACTACGGTTTAAAATGACTTACCCCTGACACTAACCCGGGTGACTTGTAAAACTATCTTGCAACTTCGCCTATTGGAGTTATGACGGTAAGACTTTTGGGGAGACCGATCGTCAAGACGCAAAATACTGACAATACTTAAATAAGGTTTAAGGAACTTTACTCTTGGCGCTAACCTGGGTAAGATTTCAAGGTTGTTTTGCGACTTCGCTCATCGGGGCTTGGAAACCATGTGACTTGTAACTCCCGAAACGCGATATCTCGAGGTATATAAAAGTGAAAAATCTCGTTTAACGGTTAAATGGTAATGGCTTAGGAGTACAACGGCCATCGCCACTTCGCAAATCAGGACTACTGAGATTTTCAGTGGGTAAAGGTCACGAAGTAAAAGACAACTTAATGGCCAACCTTTGATTTTAAGAATTACATTTAAACCAGTTGAGAAAGGCGGCTCCAACTAGGGATCCTGTCTTCCTATGAGACGGGAAGAACAGTAGACCACGTGCCTGTATTGGGTGACTGGAGTCATTGGTTTTATTAATGTGAAACGTTCTTAAGGAAAGGGGATACAGGGGGAAGAAGAGATTTCGTCTTTTACTTCTGAAAAGATTTTCAACACTCAAATGCGTTTCAAACTCAGTTGTATCCCCTTTCATAAATTTCTCTTTCTCGTTACTAAATTTAGGTTTGCCTTAAGACAATCAAAACGGTCCTAGGAAATCCAACAGACCTTGTGGCTTTTGGCTTGCATCAAATGAAGTTTACTACATGTTTTTAATTGTGGATCCCTATCTGAACTTAGGATGCAAATCCAGTTTCGAGAAAGTTGATTACCAGAGTAGAGTGAGATTCATGTATAACAACCTTACATATATCTCAGATATTGCTTCACTGCCAATGAGCCTATTCAGTACCTCGGTGAAGTTATTTTACTGAATTTCCTTTCACCACTTCGAAATATATTTATGCATTTAAATGCTAAGATGAGGGCAATCATTTATGAATTTCCTTTCATCGTCTCTTTGGACTAGATGGGGGAAATCAAATATGAATTTCCTTTCACCATCTGTCTTATAATTTACTTTTTAGAACACGAAGTGGGGCAATCAGTTTGTATGAGGGATGATATCTGTGTAATATTTGCAGTGGAGGTCTGTCAACTTGCTTTGATTACTCGGTACCAACCTTCCTTTCACTTTCAAAACACCTTAGCTCACAGGGAAAATGGGAAAGATTACTTCCAGGGGCCTTCTTTCAAGCAAGCCTCAATCCTTCGAAACTGTTAAAAAACCTAGAAGAGTCAGGATCAACCTACGCATAACTTTGCTTAGTAAGAAACTGAGTGTTTGTGAAGACTGGATTACTTCCTAAAATCTGCTTTACAACTTCCAAAGATAAAATGTAATCTCTTCTCCCTATGTATGGAACCCAGAAAGATGCTTGGTTTTTTAAGAAGGTAAGTCTGCAGACAGAAAAAGGGTGATGGAGAGAAATCTAGGATTCAAAACATAGGGATTATAGACTAAAACCGACTTTTGGGATCCTTTTCTGGAGACGCTTTACTTTCTCTGCTTATTTTAATTACCCCCTATCTTTGTCTAGGTGAAACTCTTAGGACCCAGAGTAAGGAGTTGTTCTTTTAATCACTAGTCAAGCAAAAACATTATATTTATGAGATCATTATGGTGCTTTAGAGACCATCGTTTAAAAAATAGAATTCTTAGGAATTCGTACCTTTTCCTTAGAATAACTTAAAACCTTTTCCATCACCTGTTTTCGGTGAATTTATTCTCCGATAAATGACTTTCTGTTTACTCCTTTCGCTTGTTTGGGCTGCAAGCCTGAATCCTGCAAACACAAAGAGTATTAGGGCTTTTTTTTCTTTTTCTTTTTTTAAAAGCACTGAATGCATTGAAAATTTCACATCTCTACTTTTACGAAAATCACTGACCTAATTAATTAGTGGTGAAATTAAACTTACTAAAGAGAAATTATGAAATAGAAAGAAAACACAAGCCGGTATATACAATGGAAATTTGTTGGGAACTAATTATTGCATATAGTGTTTTAAATAACGCCCGTTGACAGGGGTGTTGAAAATTTTACCATCCAGATTTTCTAATAGAAACGAATGTTTTCCTTCGGGAGATGCGACTTTGAATGGTCCATACCAGATATGATCGAATTTACCGTGTTTTTTCGAGTCTTCCTTCCTAGCATCCCATTTCAATACCAAATCGTCGGGGAGAAACTCTTTATCTTTTGCCTTACGGTAGAATAACGTTTTCATGTCGTCTTGGTATTTCTGCAACCTTTCGTCCACTTCGACCCTGTGTTGTTGTATTTCAATTAGTTGGTTTATCCTTCTTGTGACATGATTTGGTTATTCTTTCTCATCTTGCCAAAGTTTCATTACGGGAAGCGCTATATTTATGGGTAATACCACGTCGGTCCCGTACACCATTTGGAAAGGAGAAATGCCAATAGATTTTTTCGTGCATATCTGGTTTGCCCATAAAGCGTATTTCAAATGTACGTGCCAAGATATTTTGTTCTCGTTCAACACTTTCTTAATTACATTGATCAGACTCTTGTTTGAAGACTTGGCTAGTCCATTTCCTTGAGGGTAATATGTCATGGAGTGGCCGAGGAAAAAATTGATCATAGCCATAGATTTAAAAGCCTGGGCGTTATCTGTGACTATCTTTCGGGGGCAGCCAAATCTAGAAAAAATGTTCTCTTCTAGGAAATCTATTACCACCGAATCAGTTGCCCTTCTGGTTGGAATAACCTCCACCCATTTAGTGAAGTAATCTGTGGCTGTCAGGATCCATTTGTGTTGAGCGCTAGAATGGGGGTTAATTTCATCTATAAAATCTAGTCCCCATTGCTGAAAAGGGGCTTCCATCTTGACCGGAACCAACGGTAGCGCTGGGATTTTATGCTTGCCTGCGAACAATTGGCAAGGGTTGCAGGTTCTGGCTTTGGCATTGACGTCTGAGAAAAGTTTTGTCCAATAATACCCTGCCCTTAGGATTTTATAAACTGTCGCCCTCCAAGCGTGATGTCCCCCGCACACTCCTTCATGAAATTCGCTTATGACCTTCTCTGTTTCTGATTCAACTAAACAAACCAACATGAAGCCAAGTGGGTCCTTTCAATACAATTGACTTTCAGATATACAGTACTTGACCGCATGCAGTTTTAATGTCCTGGCTTTGGATGGGGATTGTACGAAGTTGAAGGTTCAAAAGAACTCTTATTCTTGGGTTGTGGTTACTTAAGCTGGTAGACTACAGTAGTTGGCTTTAGGGAACCTCTAGTTTTCAGTATTTTTTCAGGATCGGAAATGAGCGTGGTCTATTTACCTTCTGGGTTTTGTCTGGTGTTCCTTTGACTAGATGCCATCTTATTTAAACATGGAGTCTCCAAGTGAAAGATAATAAAATCCTTTAGAAGGTATTCACTCTTTGTTCACTATCAAAGGGAGAAACTTGCAAAAATGTTGTTCTTCCTAGGGAAAAGGTTTTGTAACTTCATCCCTGGCAACGATGCCAGAAAGATGTTGTTTCAGAGTCTGTACTTAAGCCTTAGAAAGTACAGTGTCTAGGAATCCTAAAGTGAGTAAAGGATAAAAAGGAGGAAGAATCAACCTTTGGGAAAGGAAGCTAAAGTTGATTTCCAGGTTGTCGGTGTCTCGCTTCCAACTGTTCCTGGATGCTTATATCACATTCAATCATGGCCCATGAACATTCAAGTTCTACCCAGGTGGTGGTTGTTTTAAGTATGGCATCGAAAAGGTTCAAAGCGATATGGGTTTGGTCTGATAAGCCGGGTTCAATATTAGGTTGTCTTGCAACGGGGACAGTCATAGAGGAACATGAAAATTAAAGGAGAGTTTGAGGTTTTTGATGATGTATCAATTTGATCGTATAAAAGAGAACTTTTGAATCCGATATTGAAGATAAAGTGAAAACCAAAGGCCTTTTCCCGTAACTGAGTTATATTTTAAATAAATGGTGTGTGAAATGTGAGAAAAACATTAAGCTGTCTATAATGCGAGGCTCCTATCAAGGGAGAATCTCACCCTATAAACAGAAGAAGAAAAAGATAAGAAGAAATCTGACAAAGCATAAAATATGACGATCTATAGAGTTCACAGGTATTGTACCTGCTAATAGTTGATACAGAGGAAAAACTATAAACGATATAGATGGATAAAAATTGATCACCACAGTAGAGGTTTTACTAAATTGCAGTAAAAACCTTCCTCAGATATATATATGTGAAATGAAATTGAATATGAAATCACAGAGGAAACAAACTCATAACACAGTCTTGACGGAATCAGAAGTCTTCGGATTGCTTTGTATTAATTTTCGAAAGGAGAGAGTCTCTATTACAATCGAGCAAAAAGGTCCAACCCTTTTTTTATTTCTTCTAATTTCATATTTATATAAACTTCTACATGCTGGAATTTCAATCGTTCTAGGAGTCTTTTCGGTTACAAAAAAAAAGGAGATTAAACGTTTCAATTCTTTGTCTCTGTCCTTCTTTCGGGAAAATGGAACACCTTCCTTTCTTTGCTCTTCAAGTTCTAAAAATATAACAGGAATACACTTGTCATTATTTGATACCAGAAACCTGCCCCTTTGCATGCTCGGTGCAAGTGATGCACCTCTCCACCAACTGGACTATCAACCTGGAAGGTTCTATTTGATTATTTGCCTCAAAAGTGTAATAATCCTTCACTAATTGTGGCAATTTTCCTTCTACCTGTCAGTCTTCGGTGTTGATATAACATAAACATACATTTGGTTTTATTAGCCATTTATCTACTTGGATTATATTCGTCTAGGTTATCTGTGATATTTCAGCCAACTCTCTTTCCTCATTCTCCTTGATATTGAACAGGTGCTTGGCTATATTAATCTGGCCCAGTGCCTCAGTGTTGTTTTCACTATCGAGATCCAACAAACTCCCTTCTATGAAGCCAAAAGTTTCTTCACAAGAGTTTCTTACCTGTTTAGCTCGTTGTCTGCCTTCTAATATGTTACACTCCCATGCCTTCAGCAAGATGTTACCTCGGGTCTGCTCTAGGATGGAAAGCCTGGAACTACTGCCTGTTTCCTTTTTTGTCATGGCTATAACAACCTCTTGGAAAACGACCCGAGCCACCCCAGCTTCTTTTTCGCTGAAGGAGATGTTTTCCAGTACTTGATCGATGAGTTGGTAGTGGTTTTGAATAGCTTCCACTTTAGCAAGTAAATCTTGTTGAGCTTCCGACACTCTTTTTCGGATTTCTATGGCTTGGGATTGGAATATCCTGATATCTATCATATGGATTTCGGTAAAATTTAATTTGGCCTGTAACTGCCCTATCAATTCTCCTTGCTGGCTTATCTATGATTGGCTGGTCTGAGCCATCTGTTGTGTCTATTCAAGATCGGATTTGAGCCGCTCGATTTCCTTTTGATCAGTTTCCCTAGCTAGCTCTATACATGTGTTCGCCTGATCTTTGGCGGTTGATTCCATTGTAGCCAACTTATCCTCCAAAGTTTTGATCAAGCGGTTTTTCCACTTCAACTGTTCTTTTAGGGACTTGACAAAATATTGGTTGGTTGTAGAAAAAGCTCCCAACATCCCTGCTATCTGAGTTGCAAATTCCTCTTTTTTCGTGGCTCTCCCATCAACAAGGATTTTAAATTTCTTGGTTGTCGTGCCTACTTCTTGATAAATTTCTTGTTTCACAATAGCCTTTCTCTTCTTATTGAAGAAAAATTCATTCGGAGGCAACTCTTCCACAGTTATGGGCATTATTTTTTCGCCGAAAATCCATCCTGGGTCTGGGATCCCCTTAGTGGAATGTAGGGAAGTAACAAAAACAATGGGGTTGCCAATCTGCTTGGATGATTTCCCCGGGGTAACAACCGAGGTTGGCTTGCTTGGAGGATTGGGGATCTCGACTTCCTGTTTCAAGCCCCTGGTTTGCTTCTTCTTTTCCTGTTGTTCCTCTTGGTTAGGTCCTGAATCTTTGGAGCCCTTGGCTTCCATTTGTTGTACATCTACAGTCGGTGGGTTCTTACCCTGTAAGACTGGGGGAAGGCAGCTCCTCCAGTGTTCTTGAAATTTGAAGAAATCAACCATCTCCTCAGGTGACAAGGTTTGAATCCGACTTAGGAACTCATTATAGGATCTCGCCCCTCAGAAGATGTCATCATGAGGCGAATGCTCATGTTCATACCTTTTAAGTCCACAACTCGCCATGTGATTGCCCATGATCCTGTGTGTGTCGTTCTTATTGAACTCAATGTGGATCAATTTAATATCCTCCAGAGCCGTTGCCTCAGCTTTTGCGTGTCTGAAATCTAATAAAGAATATGAATTCAAATGAATGGGGAAGGGCGGTCATACCTTCTTCGAAAATCCTTTAAGCTCTTTGCTTATGCAACCAATCACAGTTTGCCTAGCGATTGCGTGGCAAGATAGCCTGTCCGGTATGAATAATGGTAGAGAATAGGGGGGAACAGAGGTGCCGAAAACCCTGATGTATGAAAATTATGCCTCTACATACAAGTCGTCCATGTTGCTCAAGTTGGTGGCGATGCTCTCTGAAATCCAAGGCGGTGGGTTGTCGAAGATGGAGATATGCATTGGTACCATTACCCAATTGAAACTTTCGTATATAAAATCTGTGGCCTTATCTTCCCAAATTTTTGAGTGGTAGACATGCATAGTCTCAGCCTCAGATGGATTCCAGCTCCAGCTCATTAGGGGGAAATGCGTCATGAAAAAAACAACATCCATGATGTAGGTGGACATAAAAAATGAAGCGGCCTTTCCATTCGCCCTCTGCATCAGATATTCAGTAATCTGGATGGTTAAACTGTCTGACAACAATTTGGCCCAGTCGAAGGAACAACCTTTAGCGATTGTATGAATGAGAGGCACCCACGGGAGAAAACAATGTGTGGTGTCCTCCTTCCCATACAACCTACAGGTCATCATTGCTATATATTTGAATTGCGGTTCCATGGAAGAGATTGAATAAACTTTGTTACCGTCCACCCTGAACTTTGCGGGGTGCGAGGCCCAATCCTTGATCATATCAGACAAGTTTCTACCATATTGCTCGCATTCTTTCTACTTAAAACCTTCCGAAAACTCGGCATTATGTGAGAAGTTTGGGGTGGGTGAGAATTGGTACATTGCCTGCAAATGTTCTGGTCTGAAGGTCCCAATGGTCACATTCTTCTCACTGATAATAGTTCTGGTCATGATATCCACATGATCTAATTCCCATCATATCATATCATAGTAGGGAAGGAGTCGTGGCTTGGACGCTATCTTATGCATATATGCTTGAACGATTTTTTTTTATTTTGTGGCCAAATCATCCTTCTCATTATGGTTGGAATCATCTGAACAGTTCACCAATTCAGACTGAAGAACCTCGGAGACGTATGACCAGGTTCTGACAGAATCAATACTTTAGGGTGAAGTATTGGAAACATTATCTGAGCCTTGCCCTGAATTCTTAGCAATTGCCTTGGATGCTTTTCATGGAGCCATTATAGAGGACTCTGACACTCTCCTGTAGTAAAAATGTGTATACATATAGAAATTAGCCTGGTGAGAAAATCTTCTTTGTGCAATATAGAAATGAAATTTGAAATAATGAGAGAGAGAATTCTACATCTCCACCATTTAAAACCCCGGTGTCCTTATGAACAGAACGATCAAATCATTTTTAGAGAAATATTTAGCAATAAAAACAATATCTTTACCTATCACTTCACCTCATTTCAAATAAATGCCATAAATGTTTTACGGGTCGTGACACAAGTTAGCGCAAAAAACATTTAAATTTAACCCATAGATGGTCCGTGTTACTATTTGTATTAATGCACTGATTAATCTGGCTTAGCTTCTTTAATTAGGTTTTATTTAAACTTTAATCACCCTTTCCAGCGTTCGCCATATCAGGAGATTTCATTCCTATCCTTCAAGCTCCTAAAACCCGAGATCGCAATGACTCGATCTAGTTAAGCAAAAACGTGCTCTGGATTAAGTATTTAATTAATCAATGTTTAATTAATATCGTGATTTTGTGACTCGGGGTTATGAAGGTATAGTTTCTTGGAAGAGTGAATGCCAAGTCGCGAAACCCCGAAATTGTTTAACTACGGTTTAAAATGACTTACCCTTGACACTAACCCGGGTGACTTGTAAAACTATCTCGCAACTTCGCCTATCGGAGTTATGATGGTAAGACTTTTGGGGAGAGCGTTCACCGAGACGCGAAATCCCGACAGCACTTAACTAAGGTTTAAGGAACTTTACTCTCGACGCTAACATGGGTATGCTTTCAAGGTTGTTTCGTGACTTCACGCATCGGGGCTTGGAAACCATGTGACTTGTAACTCCCGAAACACGATATCCCGAGGTATATAAAAGTGAAAAATCTCATTTAACAGTTAAATGGTAATGGCTTAGGAGTACAACGACCATCGCCACTTCGCAAATCAGGACTACTGAGATTTTCAGTGGGTAAAGGTCACGAAGTAAAAGACAACTTAATGGCCAACCTTGGATTTTAAGAATTACATTTAAACCAGTTGAGAAAGGCGTCTCCAACACATGGTATAAAAGTTGTGGACATTCAATATTGGTGCGTTGTATGTGTTCTAAATATTGGCATTGCGTGTGTAGAAATTGCATGTGTTGTATATTGGGGCATAATATAGAATTGATGCACATGCAATATTCAAAAAGGAATAAGAGAAGGAGGAAAGGGAATTAAAATCATCGACAATAGGAGTGGTTCAATTTGGTGGTCTATCACAACATAAAACTAGTGATGTTTTGTGAAAATTTTGTAGTTTTAAAGGTCATAATCTTGGAGGGAATTTTCGAGGGCCTAAACAACATTTTTGAGAGTTCTAATTTTCAAGATTATAAGTGTCGTAGGCACCACATATATTATTTTCAACTTAAATAAAATAACCTGAAGAGATATTTCCATTGAGATATTATGGGTGCAAAACATAGCTAGTATGAGAAAATTACAACTGAAACAGTGCAAGGTAGAATTTCGGTGCTAGTTTACTTATAGAGGGCATAACTCCTTGCTCAGAAGTTGGTTCAAGGTGCATGATTAGTATATGGAAATATCATGAACCCTAGAAGACATCCATGGATTTATATTGGAAATATGGGTACCTAAAAGTGTATAGGAGGAGGGAGAAGACACCTATAACATTTGGTACCAAAACTGAGTAAATGGGTAATGTTCAAATGACTATAACTTGATGCTCATAACTCATAATGGATCAATGGGATAGTCATTGGAAATGTATTGGATAGAGGAATCTATATATTCACCTGTAAATTTGAATTGAGTAGTAATATTCACAAGCAATCACAAAGAATAATTCTGGTGCACTTTAAGGGCATAGCTGTGCATAATTTTATATATTTGTTGAATTATTTTGTCTAACAAATCCTATTACATGCACATTTTTCATAATTAAGGGAATAAATAGGACATAAATAATCAATAGAGAAACCAAAGACATGGAATATGGACAGAGAAATTACAACCACGAATACGAAGTCAGGGGGTTGTATGCCAACATGGGTAATGTAGGAACTAAATCAAATGGGCATGGAGAAGGAAAAGATGAGAGCATAAATCTAGTAGAGACAATAAATATTCTGCAAAGATATGTGTTAAGTTATAAGGATTATAACGATAAGATTATGAAATCTCAGGAGAAACAAAATGGATTCAACCTTACGTTGTTGTAGATCTTGGACATGATAGAGAAGAAGGTGGATAAAGAGACAGATTGAAGTAAGTCAAAGAATCATAGATCTCATGCCAAAAGGGAAGAATCTATAAGTGATGGCATACATCATAATCACTCACTAACACTCAGTTAGGAGAGGATAAATTAGTCCAAGTTTATATCTTGTTAGAAAACATAAGAGTTCTGGAGTGGATGAATTACAAGGGGAGATGAGAAACATCAAGCCTTCTACCTTTGATGGTGAGGAAAAAAATATGAGAATGCAAAGGCTTGGCTATTGGGGATGAGGAAGTATTTCCAGTTCCAAAATTATTCCTCATAGGGAGAAGGTAGAATTACAATTTACCAACTTAAGGGAAAAGCATCAATGTGGTGGGACCAACTATTCCAAGTAAATCACATTGATGAGAAGAGGATCTCTTGGATGCAGCTCACAAAGTATTTTCAGAATAAATGTTTGTCCAATTGTTATTATGACACGAAGATGGATTTATTTGAACTTAAGCTTGGGAGCATGACCTTGGATGAGTATGAGAGAAGATTCTTGGAGCTGTTGAGGTATGTTGACCTCATCAAGGATGATAAGGTCAAGATTGAAATATTCTTGAGTGGGATACCTTCCACATTGAGTGATAAGATACATTATGATGATCCCAAGACATTTGAGGAAGCAATAAGGAGAGCCAAGTATATTTATTATTAGAATAGAGGGAGACAATTTCCAGAAGGATTGGGAAGACAAGAAGAAAGGTAAGATGGAGTAGAGAAAGAAAGGGCACAAGCCACCATTCTTCAGAAATAGTCCTCAAGCATAGCCAGCTCAAAATGATCCCAAAATGGAAGAAACATCGGCAAAAATACCAAGGAAACATCCTATTAAATGTTGGGGTTGTGAGGGAGATCACATGTACAAAGATTTCCCTTATATAAGTGAAAGAGTGAATAGTTTTCACAATGTACAATAAACTAATACAGTTGAGGACATGGGAAGAAGCATGCCAATGATCTATGTAGCCTTGAACATCAAGCAAGTTGAATTCCTGACTCATATGATTGAAGTATAAGGTAAGATCAATGATCAACCTATAGCTATTTTAATTGATTCAATATCTAGACATAGTTACATTGATCCTAATCTTTTTGAGGGATTTAATTTGCAAAGAAGAAAGCAAGGGAAATATTCATTGGTTTAGCTAGATATAGGAGCTAAAAGAAGAAACAATGAGTTCATTAAGGATTGTCCAATGGGCATGAATGGAATGAACATAAAGGAATATTTGAATATCATACCTTTGGGTTCCTATGATTTCGTAATTAGTATGGATTGGTTGGATAATAATAATGATTTCCTAGATTTCTACAACAAGGACTTCACTTGTTTGGATGAAGGAGGAAACATGAGGAAAATTCATGGTATTCCAAAGGAAATATCTATCAGAAATATTTCATACGTGCGGCTAAAAAGAACATTCATAAAAGGATGTCAAATTTATGCAGCTAATATGGAGGATGCAACTAAGGATAAAGTTCCAAGTATTGAATATCATCCAGTCTTGAAAGAATTTGAAGATTTCTTTAGAGAGATACCAGGGTTTCCACCCAAGAGAGATACAAATTTCTCCATTGATCTAATGCCTGGAGATACCCCATTGTCCAAGACTTCTTATAGAAAGAGTACACCAAAGCTGAAGGAATTGCAAATGAAACTTGAAGATATTTTGAAGAAGGGGTATATACTCCCAAGTGTATCACCCTGGGGCACCCCAATGCTATTTGTGAAGAAGAAGGATGGGACCTTGAGGTCATGCATCGATTTCAGACAACTGAACAAGGTGATTGTGAAGAACAAGTATCATTTGCCAAGGAAATATGATCTTTTTGATCAGTTGAAAGATGTAAATATATTTTCCAAGACTGATCTCAAGTCATGTTACCATCATGTGAAAATTAAAGAAGAATATATCGGAAAGAAAAGCATTGTAGCTATAAAGAGAACCCAAAAAACTATGAATCAAGCTACCACCATTGGGCACCTAGGTTACCAAAAAACCATTACAGCTGTAAAGAGCCAATATTTTTGGCCCTCTATGAAGAAATAAGTCATTGATTATATAGCCAGATGTTTGGAATGTCATAAGGTAAAGGAAGAGAAAAAACATTTGGTTGCTTTGCTACAACCATTTCCCATTCCAGAGTGGAAATGGGAAGTTGTGACAATTGATTTTATCACCAAGTTTCCTCGAACAATGATACAAGATGATTCCATCATGGCGGTGGTGGATAAGCTAATCAAAGCTTTTAATTTTATTTCAATGAAGCTAACTCACAAGGTAGCTAACATTGCAAAGATTTATATGAGAGGAATTTCCATGCTACATGGTGTGCCTAAGAAAATTGTTTATGACAAAGATCCCAAGTTCACATAAAACTTTTGAAAGGGATTATTTAAAGGATTTGGAACAAATATGAATTTTAGGACAAATTATCACCCATAATCAGATGGGAAAACATAATAGGTTAACCAGGTGATTGAGGATATGCTAAAAATGTATGTGATGGAGAAACCATCAACATGTGAATATTATTTACATTTAGTTGAGTTTTCTTATAATAATGGGTATCAGGAATATTTAAAGATGATCCCATTTGAAGCATTATATGGAAGAAAATGAAACACACCAGTGTGCCAGAACAACCTAGTGGATAGAGAAGTGGTTGGGCTAGAAGTTCTCAGAGAAACAGAAGAGCATATGGTAAAAATAAATAAGAATTTAAAGGTTGATCAAGGCAGGAAGAAGAGTTATGAAAACAAGGGAAAAACACATAGAGAATTTAAAGTGGGTGAGCATGTCTTCATGAAAGTAAAATGTAAGAAGAATTCACTAAAATTGGGGAGCTTCCCAAAGAAACAAGATATTGTGGACCATTTGAGATCCTTGAAAGTATTAGTCATGTTGCATACATGCTTGCCCTTCTTGCATCCAAGCACATACATAATGTGTTTCATGTGTCTTTTCTTAAAAAGTATGTTCTTGATGCTAATCATGTAATTGATTGGAATGTGATTCATGTGGAGTAAGAAGGTAACTTCCAAGTTCATCATGTGTGCATATTGGACATGAAAGTCAAGCTTCTTCGAAATCGAGAAATAGGGATCGTAAAGGTCCAGTGGACTTGTTATGGTCCTAAGGATGCAATGTGGGAGCATGAGAATGCCATGCAGGAAGAGTTCCCACATCTTTTCATATTTTTTTTGAATATTTTTTTTGTAGATGTGTATATAATGCACTTAGGATAGTGCATAAATAACGGGGATGGGAATGCAATACCCCTAGGCCGAACCCCAAGTTGTAAATGTACATATGATTTATAGGCTGGTGAGTGGGGATATTTTAGGCCAAAGTCCCTTTGTATATATAGTACATATGATTTATAGGTTGGCGAGCTAGAATGTTTTGGGCCAAAGTTCCTATGTGTGTGTGTGTGTCCAGAGTGCCTATGTGGTTTAGGCGAATGATCCTAACAAATGTAATATCTAATCACACTCGATTTTACTAATAAAATACATCATTGTTGTAAAACAAGTTAGACAAAATAGTATGGGGGGCTAGGACTCTATGAGAGGGAAAGGGGGATAAGGGACTAATAAAAGGGGCTAAGTCAAGGGGTTTGAAGCCAAGGAATACGATAATATTATTTCTAACTCATAAGAATTATGATATAATTTATCTTAAGTTCCTAAGTGAGGGAAACAAATTACCAAGTGGAGTTAAAGGAATTTCCTAGAGTGAGAAGAGTCAATATGAGAACATGAAAATATAATGTGGGGAAATTAGTGTATTTGGATGTCATTATTCCAATAATTCGCTCATTCTTTGATCCAGGTGGATATTGGTGGCTACCCACCTATTCCAATTGGCTCCTCTTGACAGTTTTTAGTTCAACATGTTTCTCTGTAATGATGGCATTTCTTTGTAATTGTGGGTTATGAACTTCCGGGGATATCCTTAAGAATTAAAAAACATCCAGGTGGATATTGGTGGCTTCCCACCTATTCCAAATGGATTATTTTGGAATTTTTCATGTCAGTACATCTTTCTGTACTTCTAGGGCCGTTTTGGGGCCCTAAACAATTTTTTTTTGGCTTGGCATAGTCAAATTGTGGAAGGAGTCAAAGTTTGACCACATAATTTGTAGTTATCGAAAATACCTTTCCAACGGGCTATCACATGTCTAAAACTAAGGTCGTATGAAAACTTTACGACCTCGATAAGTTGAGGTATCAACTTACCCATCGGGGTCCACATAAATTTTGGTGTTTTATCTCCTAGGGTTAGGTTTTTAGATGTATAGGGTTTTGGCATTCATGAGTAATGTTAAAAATTCCTCTGGAGCATCATTTTAATAATTATTCTCATATGAATGCGCGTAGCTGCCACATATCTTCTCAGAGATAGCTACCACCATTCAAGCAAGTTGTTTTCAGTTATGAAGTTTTACAGTTTCATCCTATTTTCTTTAATCAATGGACGTTATTGTTCATTGGATATTTGTTGTTATTCTCCATATCTTTATTTTATTGTATTCAATCTATTATTCATTTCGTTCCACTCATAAATACGGATCAGTGGTATCAGATTGGTCTGCTCTTCATTTGTTTTTCTTTGTGCATGTCCTCGACAAGATTTGGGTCCAAGAAGTTGGGACTCGAACCAGTCGAGCCTTTGCAATATTGGCTACACCGATCTTGACAAAAAATCATGGCGGATGAGAAGAAAGATGATGGAGCAAGAAACCCTTTTAAATTGTTGCTCGAGGAAGCCCTTGCACGACAAAGGAACGAAATGATGGACAACTTTTCACAGATCCTTCAGCAGATGCCCACAGGAGACACATCTTCATCAAGCGGCCACAAAACCCCCTTCAAGTTACAAGTAAATTTTGATATTCCATTATTTGAAGGACTGATATATGTGAATTATGTAGATAAATGGTTGAATCTACTTAAAGGGTATGTTTCGGTCCACAATTTTTTCGATAGGGAAAATATTACTTTTGCACTCCTCAAGGTCGTCCCCCATATTAAGGACTTGTGGGATACTTACTCTGACCAAAGGGCCACAAAGGAATATGCAATATTTTCAGTATCCCCCACATGGTATTCCTTCAGGAATTCCATTAAAGAACAATACTACCCCATTGGAAGCTATGAGGACCAGCACACAAGATGGACCATGTTGCGTCAGGAAAGGGACCAGATAGTACTAGATTTCACCAATATTTTCCATACCCTGCACACCAAATTGGGTATCAAAGACTCTGAATGAAATATGGTGCTCAAATAATGCAGTTTTCTGCATAGATACATTCAAACAGAAATGGAGTTTCTGGACATCGGATCATTAGGTGCAGATTATAGGTATGTTGTCAAGGTCGAGCAGAAACTTAGGCAGAAGAGGCGAGATTTTGGATCTGCAAACTTCTCACAGCCGAAGTAGGGAAAAGGTGACCCCAACCCACAAAAAAAGGGATAGAGCAAAGATGGACACTTTCAGGACAACCAGTTGTTATCAGACTAATCAGTAAGTGTGAACAAAAACTAATCTTCCTAACTTCCACAGGAAGCTAGAACAAAACAAGACAAAATACAAACTTCAACTTAGACTTCATGGTCATATAAACTAGTTTAGAGAGGTACAAATGAAATACCTTTTAAACGAAGCTTGATCCTCACTATTATCATCCTTGTAACTCCTTATTTGAGTTTGCGGGATGGTGAACTTGTTTAAGAAGCACAAACTAACAAAGAGAAAGAAAAAAGATATATATATTCCAATGAATTCTATGTATAAGATCAAGGAGTTATACAATAAAAGTTAAGACACCTTTATAGGGAAGAAATATCTTGATGCATTATATTAAATGGAAAGTGGAGAATATAATCCATGCCTTGATGTTGCAAAGTCCCTTTCAATGGCTCTTTTCTCCAACACACACACTTTTTCTCCAGTGCCTTTGATGAAGAAGATCCACAATCTGACTTAGAAAGCTAAAGCAAAGCTCTCAAGTATAATCTGTAGTAGAACTCTTCATGCATATGCAAGCCCCTGCAAACTTTAGCCTTTTTCATAAGATATATGTATTTATATAGGTTGAAAGATAGATGGATGAGGGGATTAGGATGATCCCACTAAATCAAAGAAGTGAGTAAGATCCAAACCGATCGAAGGCCACCTAATCTTCTAGAAGATTCCCTTCTAGAATATTCATGAATTCTGACTTTTCCTTTTCTTAAGCATCATTGCACCCTATGCACAGGCATCATGCGACAACATCGAAGTCCAATTTTAGTGTAGATTGCGATGATCATGCATCGTAGCACCTCATGCATACAACAGGGTGTGACAACGTTCCTTGTTATAGTTTTTGAAAGAGGAAAAACAAACTACTTTTCTCATGGATAAAGTCTCTTTTAATATTTTCAGGGAACATGAGCACATGTTGTCAGTTGATCACTAAGGTGACCAAAATAATGTGTAACATAATTCCCCCAAAAGTATGAAACTAGAACTTGTGACAGTTGAAATACTTTGTAGAATGTTTGTGTCGAAAACAAGGAGTGCATCGATCGAGAACCTGCAAACAATCAAGCATCTGCATAATAATATACCATCTTCTGAGGTAGTCATTCCCATGATTAGACTACAAGTGACTCTAATAATAAGTTTCAAGTGAGTCATGGCCACTAAATATACACTGTGGATCCATGTCATCATGATTCAACATAGCCACTAGAAATACACTATGGATCTATGCTCTACAGGAATTCAAATTCGGACATACCCATGAGACATACACAATGGATATATGTGTTAGTACAAACTTATGAATACTCTGTCGCAACCTAGATCAAGATGATGAGATCCAGGGTCTTCATTTCAATCGTCTCTAAGTACGAATCTAGCCATGTGATTACAGGTGTCGAAGTCGAACATGTTAGAAACCACTTGATTACCGGTCATTAATTAAAATCGTTAACAAGTGTGAGGGAAATCACCATTGATGTCAATTACTCCCAAGTTACTATAGTACAATCCAACAAATGTGAATAAATGAGTTGAAGTTGAACACTCGATGGAATCTTCCAATCAAGGGTCAATGATATGAACCCACTGTTGAAAGTGAAGAAACCTGCCATTGAGGCATGGATTCTCTAAGGTACTAAATGATTTCTAAATCTTGTTCCTGGATAATGAGTTGAAGTCAACAAGAAAAGACTCATCATAGGAGGGCCTTGATGTATCCCCCATAAATGAAATGAAATATGTAACATATTTGAAGTAGATCAGAGTATGAAGTGATTCAAAACTGACTCAGGGAAGGCCGATATGGTAGACAATTTATAACTACATATGGCTGACACGATAGAAGGATTGTTTAGGTTGGACTTATCTTGAACATATGAACGACATGAAATTTGTCTTTGCAACATTGACTCAAGGAGGACCCAACATATGAACTTGTGGATGGTAAAATGAGAGACAAATGGATTTCCCAACCCAGATACAATGATGAATGGGGGTGTCATGTTCAAGAGTGACTATTATTTCCACTAACACAAATAAAGAGACACATTTCTTTCCCAATTTCCCCCTACCATTTATGGTGAGTACCTCTTTATTTTTACGCAATCTTGAGGAGGATAGCATATGCTTTTAAATGTAATATCATCCTTTAGATGAGTCCCTTAGATTATGTTTAACGAAGCCTAAGAAGGATTGGTTTGATCCCATGTGGATCTTTTGATTCTTATTTAATGAGTCTAAATAAAGGAAACTCAGGGGTTTTTATTTTTTAGAGAGTCTGAAAAACACTTAAATAGAAATCCATAAAGTCATTTTTCGTAAGTTAGTGTGACAATACCAAAAAGAGATAACCTGTAATGTCCCCAACGACCAACCCCTACCGGGTAGCACTACCTAAACAACTGTATCATTTTTTGTTTTCTCTGATACCATTTTGTAATGTCCCCAACCACCAACGGTCGGGCCATGCTACTCATAGAAACAACAATTATCATATGCATATAAATATAAACATAAACATACAACATATTCTGTTCATACATAGATTAATGCGGAAATAACAATAAAATCATACATGCGGTACTCACATGAAAACCCATAATATAACAACATATATAGGCAATACTCATCAACCTAGCATGTACAAATACACATCATGTAAATGAACATAGGAATGGGTACTTATATTTCAATTGAAGTACAACAACTGCATAATGGGTACTTATATTTCAATTGAAGTACAACAACTGCATGCATGAAGGGAATTCTAGGCTTAGCCAGGACAAAAAGGAAGTTGCACAAAACAACAGGAAGGGACTTTTATCCCAGGAGCCACTTACGCCCACAACCCATAGACCCTCATTCCCCACATGCCTGCTCCACCCTAGGAGGGTACACCTTCACTAATACAAGTCCATCGAATAATACACCTTCTTTACCTTGGGCTTCAACAATAGGTTGGACCAGAAGTCTCATAGTATTGTAGCTTCTACAAAACTCTCTCTTGGAGAACTCACTTTCCAACGAAATCTCTCACCTGGTTTTTCACAAGCCTGACATCCTGCTTCTTCAATTAAGCTCTTATGTCAAACAGATACAATTGATGTCAACAACATAATTTGGGTAATAAACAGGTGAAGTCAACCCCAGAAAATGGGTATGGACACATAATATGACAACAAACCAAGCTTATCCAAAACTGCCTTGGAAGCAACCTCCAACCTCTATGACACATAATGACTCAGGAAAAATACAAGTTCATCAGACTTCACTGGAAATACGCAGGACAACTCCATTGTCTGCAGGTTACACTAGGGCATGCCTCAGTGGGGAGTACAGCTCTTTTCCAAGGTGGCTAACCTCGTGAGAGTGTCGATGCAATGGTGAAGTATTGTGACAGTTGTGAGAATCATGAGACTTGTCAATGAGATGAGCCGCCAACAAGATGAATTTCCCACTTAAAACTACATGCGCCTAGGTTGACACTGGTCTCCATGAAGCTACATGAGCTCCACTTAACACTTGCCCCCCTTTCCCCTAGGAAATTAGGACAACATAGATTATGTGAAACCTTAGCCTTTAGTAAATAATACTATAATATTATTCCTTTAGAGGTAATCCCTCTATGTTAGCCCCTATTTCTAGAGACTTATCCCCTTTCCCACCTAGTGGAGCTTAGTCCCCCATAACTCTTTCTTCATGGAGGGTCTGCAAGTAGCGATGCATAATTTTTATTAATGATTTGCATAATTACATATACAAAACAAGCTTCTGGTCTTAGCATCCTAGGCTCTCTAGCCTAATCATCACATAAGCCTCCTATCTTATTATAACTCGACTCACCATCCTAACACACATGTTTTCAATTCATATTTACAACTGGGGATCTACCGGGGGATATCACAATCCCCTCCCCTTATTTTTTCACTTTCCTTAGTGCAACCTGTTTATACATATATAATTCAAAAATTCTTCAAAAAGATCCAAGCTTTAGCTATTGGAAGCCTATTATCCACCTGGTGCTCTACTTTCAAGCACCAATTCTGGTGTTCATACTGCAGCTGAAATTCAATTTCTCTATTCCATAGAGTTTCTTCAGGAAAGAATTCAACTCATTGTTCCTTGTTACATGCTTCAATTAAACCTCATTGAAAGCACCGACTGGCTGTAGATCCACAATGTTCCGCCCAGCCTTAAATCTCAATATTGATAAACTCTCAGTAGGGCTATGACTCCATAGACATAAACACTCTGCTCATACACCTATTCATTTAGAAGCAACATTAGAACATACATGAAATATATATACAGGAAATTCTAATAACATTATAACCTGTATATGAGATACATAGAATACAATGAATAAAGAATTGATACTTATCTTTTGATTGAGAATACTTCCATATCAACATGATCTAGGCCAAGGTACCAAACCCTAGCAACACTCCAACCAACAGTCTCTCTTCCCCACATGCATGTCCCACCCCAAGAGTGTACACCTTCACTATCACATAGTCCATCGGCTGCTACACCTCCCTTTCCTTAGGGTTCATCAGCAGACTAGACCAGAAGTCTCAGAGCATTATGGCTCTAGGAGTTCCAACTTCCCTAAGATATTTCCAATCAACATCTTGCCCGAGCTACTCTTTGTAGTCAACATTCTAACTTTAATCAACATCATCTCATCTGCATCACCCACATGAAGTTATCATGAGAGAACATAGAATAATTCATTTAGGAACACAAACTTAGTTCAAAAGGGAATTCAACTTTTCCCCCAAAAATTGAAATTCGATTTCATAATTCTTCTTAGTTGTTGCCATATTATGAATGCATCCTTCCTTGTGGTTTTCCACATGCACCAATTGCATACCATTTTTCCTACAAAACTTCATCTTGCATACAACCAAAAAATTGTCAGTATTTGTTGTACATCACAATTCAATTGCAATATGTACAAAATCGTATGCAGTGATATTATAATTTCCTGCACCTAGCAATTCAATCACAATTACCCAAAAATTTAATAAAATAGAATGACTTGTCATTCTATGCATATGCATGTTCACAGTAATATCTGTAAGCTCATTACTTCTTTTTCTGAACAAGAATCTTTCCTGTAGTCAATGCTCATGTGACTACTTGACTTGCAACTTTCTTGTTGCAATGTCTAACACCTCCCTGAAATGTCCTCAACTTCATGAGTTNAATTCTCAATGCATACTTATTCAGTGCAACTTGCATTGAATTACATAATGCTCTTTATCTCAGTCATGTATCTCACCATCCATAAGTTGGAATTCTGGTCAATGTGTTGACACATTGTCCACACACTTCCTATTGTATTCCCAATTAATTAGATGCCTTCATTTTCAACCGGAAACACTACACCAAGAATACAATTTTGCAGTATTGATTAGTGTTATCAAAAAGGTTGCAGTCCAAGTTTTATTTAAAGGTAGGAAGATTTTAGTACCTGTGGCTCATAACCTTTCCATATCCATACCTTGACATATCCAACCATGTCTTGGTATCATACATGACTATCTTACTGGCATTCATTCCTATAACAAGTTCTTATCTTTTAATTCTTTCGCTATTACCTCACAACCAAATTAACATGACATTCTACTATGTCAGTGTGTGCATTCAGAAGATAAAAAAGATTTGAATTAATACAGGCCTCCAACCTTTACCACATCCAATGGTATTCATTCAAATAACATAATCATGTGATTTTATAAAATAACTCTGGCTGAGGAAATTCTTACCTAAATTCCCTTCAACAATTATGCAATAAGAGTAATAAAAACTCATACCTACATGACTTCCATTAATAAATTTGATGTTACCTGTATGGCTGATGGCAGTAGAAGCTTTCATGCTTATTTTATCAAACCTAACCAACCTTCAAGTTTATGTTGTTTCCTTCCATATGTAGAAACATCATCAACAACACTTGCAACATGAAATAATTATTTTTCTGCTTATGGTTGTTCAACCAACCCTAATTCAACTGTTGCTACCACAATTTCAACAACTTCTTTCCTATGTGCAAATTTTCCTTGTTGATCCCAGAAGTCTTCAAACTTGACTTACCTAACCAATCTCTAGCATACTGTAAGGATGCACATATGCCCCCTTTTCCAGTTGCATATAATTAAAAGAAATTCCTTGTTTTACCTTACCATCATAGATTCAAGTGATACCTCCAATTTTGGGTTGTCACTCATGGCTCCATGTTACTTAAGATGGATTCTTTTTAGGCACCATCTCCTCTACATTCAAAACCATGCATAGAATCATTTTATTCTTCCTGGTTCCTTATTGATTTCTCTTTATAATTCATTTCACTTTTAAATTGTCCTTGACTTGATATCTCCATGCTCTTATGGAAATACCTTCACACCTTTGGAGTGCATCAACAATCCTCTACTATTCTTTCTTTCCTTCCAAGAGTGTTGACATGCATTCCTATTAGTTGGATATCTATCTCATGATTTCTTCTTCCATTATCTTAGGATGTTCATGGAATTGACTCCATCCAGGAGTTTTTCCTTGTCTACTTTGCATAATTGCCACCACTTGTTATGTTGATATTAGTTTTCAACAATCCATTATTATTTGGATTACTCTGATCCATCTCCTGCACGACCCAATTATATTTACAGTCATGTTCTCTGAATAACCTTGGATAGTTAACAACAACTTATTTCTTGAAGCAATTTGATTTAGCATTCTGACATGCATATTCAACTTCTGTTATGACATATTTGATGACCTTCATGCCATGCTTCTACTGCGCATTCTGATAGTAATAATCGAGGTGCTATCTCCAATCTGTAGGACTGCTCCTTAGAGATATTGTCACTTTCTCCATGCATACATCTCGTCCTTCTTTATCAAAATACTAGAATTATGATATATATCAATCTATGTAGATTAGATCTTCCCACTATGTACTTCTCTATTTTAACATTCTTTAACACTTTTTCTGTTTTAAATGTAACCATTACATCTAAAAATGGGCGTACAACAAATTTTTGTTAGCTAGAACCACGATATACCATTTTGGTATTATATGCACAATTTTTCCTTTTTATGGTCACCCAAAATATGCAGTCTGAATTCCTGCAATCTAATCTGTTCACTCCTAAAATATGGATGAATACATGTAATCCTCTTTCCAAGACCTTTCCAATGACGGCTTCCTTGCTCAATTCTGAGCCTTAAGAAAAAATCTATGATCCTTTAAAACTTGTGTTATTTCTGTGATGCACTTCTTGTGCAACGATATCTTTTCTCTGAGCTAATGGCTCTTAGATATTTGTTGGACCCTATCAAAAGTTACTAGGTATTCTGTACCTTTTTTATGCAAGTTAGAACCAGATGAAACCCACATGTTTCCTTCCTAACGTCGTTTCGCTTCTTTAACATATTTTTAGGGAACTAGCCCATTTTCTTCATCCCTCAATTGCATGTGACCATGGGTTGTGACCCGGTGCTATTAGATAGGTTCTTATCCGGAGCCTTGAAACTTCAGAGCTCCGGAGCATCGAAGGTTTCTCTTTCCACATATCACAAACATCACAGAACCTTGAACTGGAAAATTTATAGAGGACGGTGGATCTACGGTCCATAACTTCTCAATGACCAACAACTAGGATTTATTGCGGAACTCCAAGATTCAAAAGTTATGGGTTGTCCATAATCTCCAACCTTCCAGAGTTCCCAGTCTCCATACTATGGTATCATTTTCCATGCACCTTCTCCCGATCAATGGTCGATATTAACTCCAAACTCCAGGAGTTCTCGACTCAATGCAGTGCCAACACAATTCCTCTAGAGTACCACATCTCCATACCTTGGGATCAGGCGCCACGTGTCCACTGGGGCCCACGGTCTTCATGCTTGAACTAATAAATAATGAAAAGGTCACATCAAAATTTATACTTTTCAAATTGCGGGGACATGGGTCGACGGTTTTGGAGTAACCCGTTGATCGTTCCGCAATTGTCCCCATGCTGAAACGTACCCCTTTTGGGAAACCGCGGTTTGGATTGAGGAACCGTCTTGTATAATTATATGCAGTGCATCCTCGATCTCTGCAATGCCACCCGACCATCGATCTTGATAGATCGTGATAAAAGTTAAGGTGGGCCCAATCCAACTAACTTATTTTCCAAGTTTAACTGCCTTGTGTCATGTTCTAACTGCATTTCAATATTCCAAAAGGTACATAACTCACTGACAAGTGGAATGCAACTCGTGTGTCCATGTCATCTCAAGTGAAGTCAACGATTCATGTCACTTCAAGACTTTGGGGCTACAGAACTTTGGAACTCCTAGACTTCGGAAGATTTTACACTTGCACACCTTAAGTCTTCCGAACGCCAACTTCGACATTTTCTTCCAAGCTGTCGAACTGTCGAATTTCCGAATTGGTCCATGTCACCCCTGGTGACATTACTTCGGCACTCTGGCACTTCGGGGATTTCCTCCCTTCCATGCAACTGCAAACCATTATTCCAAAGTGTCGAAAATTTGAACCTTCTTCATATTTGGACAAGTATCCCTTGGAATAGACGATTTGGATTGCCTCCGGACTTCGGGACTTCAGAAGTTCTTCGATCTATAACATTCCATTTCTCCTGAAGTGTTGAATTTACGAATTTTTGTGAGATATACAACTCACAACCATTCGCACGTAGATCTGTCAGTTGAGATCTTCTCTTCCCATTGTGCCTTACCTTATGTTTTTGGATTGATCTAACGACTCTGATCTGTCTTCGACCGATCCAATGGTCAAGCACTTTTCCCCAGATCTACGACGTAGATCCACTCCAGGAATTTGGAGCGTCAACTCTTTTTCTCCCTTTTTACGACAAGTAACTTCAAGCAACCATAGTGGTGAAGTCCCGAAGGACTTCGGTGCTTATCCACCATGTTCCTCTTCCAATATTTGATGGTTGTGAAGGATACTCCTTCTCCCGAACATATCCTATAGTCCAATTATAAACTTTGTGGCCCAATACCATGATTACATTGGTATCCTTCCTTTGTAGGTTTTCTTGAACCGCTATACTTCCCGGGCTTCTGAACATAGTCAAAGTGTTCACACGGTGGCTTCCTGGAACTCAGGAACACTCTGAACTTCAAATTTTGTCACTCTCGACAAAAATTCACTCTGAAACCTTTTCTTCATTAACCATTTACACGGCCCATCTAGGCTCAGTGTTGAAACCACACTCTAATACCATTTTGTAACATCCCCGACCACCAACCCCTGTCGGGTAGCGCTACCTAAACAACCATATCATTGTTTTTATGCTCTGATACCATTTTGTAACATCCCCAGCCACCAACGGACGGGCCATGCTACTCATAGAAACAAAAATTATCGTATTCATATAAATATAAAAATAAACAAACAACATATTATGTTCATACATAGATTAATGCAGAAATAACAATAAAAGCATACATGCAGTACTCACAGACAAAACCCATAATATAACAACATATATAGGCAATACTCATCAACCTAGCATGTACAAATACACAACATGTAAATGAACATAGGAATGGGTACTTATCTTTCAATTGAAGTACACCAACTGCGTGTAGACCTTTCACGAACCTCCCAGCCATAGACCACGCTGCTCATCACGCTTAGTAGTGGGTCACCCTCGAGCTGGGACTAAGCTCCACCGAGAAAGGGAATTCTAGCCTTGGCGAGGAAAACAAGGAAGTTGCACAAAACAAAAAGAAGGACATTTTTTCCCAGGAGCCACTTATGCCCACAACCCACAAACCCTCATTCCCCACATGCCTGCTCCACCCTAGGAGGGTACACCTTCACTAATACAATTCCATCGACTACTACACCTCCCTTACCTTGGGCTTCAACAAAAGGATGGACTGGAAGTCTCAGAGTACTTTAGCTGCTACGAGACTCCCTCCAGTAGAACTCACTTCCCAACAAACTCTCTCACTTGGGAGAGTTTCTCAGAGGCCTCAGAACCTGCTTCTTCAATTAAGCTCTTATGTCAAACGGACATAGGTGATGTCAACAACAGAATTCAGGTAATACACAGGTGAAGTCAACCCCCCAAAATAGGTATGGACACAAAATATGACAAAAAACCATGCTTAGCCAAAACTGCATTGGCATCAACTGCCAACCGCTAGGACACAACACGACTCAGGAAAAACACAAGTTTGTCGGTCTTCACAGGAAATACGTAGGACAACTAGAGTGTCTACAGGTTACACTGGGGCATGTCTCAGTGGGGAGTATGGATATCTTCTAGGGTGGCTAAACCTCGTGAGAGTGCCGATGAAATGGTGAAGTATCGTGATAGTCGTGAGAATAGTGAGACTTGTCAATGAGATGAGCCAAAAACAAGCTGACTTTCCCACTTAAATCTGCATGCACCCAGGTTGACACCTGTCTCCCTGAAGCTGCATGAGCTCCACTTAACACTCATCCCCCTTTCCCCTAGGAACTTAGGACAACATATATTATGTCAAACTTAGCCTTTGGGAAATAATAATAGAAGATTATTCCTTTAGAGGTAAGCCCTCTAGCTTAGCCACTATTCCTAGACACTTAGCCCCTTCCCCACCTAGTGGAGCTTAGTGCCCCATAACTCTTTCTTCGTGGAGGGTCTGTGCACAGTGATGTATATTTTTTATTAATGATTTGCATAATTAAATATACAAAACAAGCTCCTGGACTTAGTATCCTAGGCTCTTTGTCCTAATCATCACATAAGCCTCCTAGCTTATTATAACTTGGCTCACCAGCCTAACAAACATGTTTACAATTCATAATTACGACTGGGGCTCTACCAGGGGATATTACATAACGTATTGCTCATCATACGTTTTCTTCAAATACTTTTACGAGCGTGAAAAGAGAAAGATCGGTCGTCTATCTTTTCATGTTTAGGGAGATTGAAAAGAGATTAAAGGATACTCCATAGGTTTCATTTTTCGGGTTACCAATTCAAGTTCGAAAAAATGACAAAATATTACTCGATTACATTCTCATGGTTTCATGAGCATGAGAAAGAATTAATATTCTTCTCGGAGTTTTTCTTGAAAAACCCCGAAAGCATCTGTACATAAGAAAAATATGCAAAAACAAATAAAAAAGGGTGGACCCCTGTTCAAACGTCTCATCACTAGACCTTTAAATCTACAAAAGTCAACACTTTGCAAAGTTGTTTAGACTTTAGGGCATGGATAAAATATAAAAATAATATAATTTTGCAATAAAAGTGGTAAAAAACAATAAAATAGGCCAAAAACACTATTTTACCATTTGATTTTCAAATTTACCCAAATAGTGCCCCAAAACCCTCTTTTCTCCCCAAATTTCAACTGTCGATTTCAGAGTGCCTTCTTGATCATTTTGCGAACCGTCTTCATGAAAAAGGTAATCTTCTTCTTCTTCATCCTTTCATGGTTTCAAATTTTATTTTCATAGGTTAAATTTGGATTCTAGGTTGGTTTTTTGGGGCTAACTGCGCATTGATATCGTAGTAGGTGCACTGTATCGTGAACTGTGATGATCTGAAATCATCGCAGGAGACCCCATAGACAAGGTGCGATGACGTCTCTCTGTGTGAAAGCGTAGCCCTGTGACCACCGCAATAAAAAATTTGAAAAGATAAATATAACTAGCAAAACCTCTAGGAATTCATTTTTTATGTTTCTAATCTTATTTTAATGTCCCTTGGAGGGATTTTCTTGGTCAAAATTCTCGAGTGGCATGAACGAGAGCATGAGGAAGAGGATTATTTTTACAGGAATGACCCAGGCACATTTATGGTGCTAAGACAATGTGGGTTACTCAAGTTTTTCAATATTCAGGGCATGAGAGCCCAACTGAGGCTGCTAGAGTATTTGGTTCATATGTGGGATGTGAATGAACAAGCCTTTCGCGTGGGTGTTCATACACTCACATTTGATATAGAGGATATCTACTTTCTGAGAGGGTTGTCTTGTTGTGGTTCACGGGTATCACTCACAAGCAACATGGGTGGGGGAGAACCTATGGATTACTACGTTCGCCACCATTGTGTGCCCGGTACGGAAAAACATAGTGGCAAGGTAGCCATCAGAGATGTTCAGGATTTACCATTGCATACCATCATTTATACCATTACCCGTGTTGTTCCAGAGTTTGTGTTTTAAGGCTATAAAACACACCGTCTAGGCATCCAAATATGATAATACTTTTAAAACAATGAAACAAAGAATACTAGATCAAAATTAGTTTCTCAACTGTCTTTGTCTTTCTTCCCTTTGTTCCTGGATGGTTATGTCGCGTTCAATTGCTGCCCACGATCGTTCTAACTCGGTTCTATTTGTTGCAGTTTGTAAGATGG
>SNQJ01S0067093.1:17351-39741 GCA_010110895.2 Picea sitchensis | reverse complement strand
TATCTGTCTCTGTGTGTACTTCATGTGTGACTGATGGTTTTTACTTTTACTGCTCATATGTTGTACATTGTTGATAACCACATGAAGAAAGATTAATAATGTTTTAATAAGTATAAAACTATTTAAGCTTATATACAACTGATTCACCCCCTCCCCCTCTCAGTTGTTTTAGTATTTCCAACAAACCATTGCTTCCTAACGGGGGAGGATTGATCCAGGTGGATATTGGTGGCCATCGACCTATTCCAACTTGCTCCTCGTGTTCATTTTTGTTCAACACATCTTTCTGTACTGCTTTATAATTGTGAGTTCTACACTTTTGGGGTTTTCTGAAGCCTCACACATTCTTCAGGTGGATACAGGTGGCCTCTTTCATAAACCAACACACTTATTTTGTGTGTTTTCATCTCAGCACATCTTATTGTACTTTCAGGGTTTTTTTGGGGCCCTAAACATTGTTTTTTTGGCTCTCCATAGTCAGACTATAGACAAAGTTGGAGTATGATGTTGGAATGTGTATTCCTCTGAAAGATCTTTCTAACGGGCTATCACACACCTAAAGTGGAGGTAGTATGAAAAATTTATGACCCTAGGAAGTTGAGGTATCAAATTACACCAACTTACCCATAGGGCCCACATGAATTTTGGCATTTCACCTTCTAGGGTTAGGTTTTTGGATTTCTAGGGTTTTAGAATTCATGAGTAATATGAAAAAGGCCGATGGAGCCTCATTGTAATCCATTCTTCTCAAATAGATGCATGTAGAAGACACATCTCTTCTCAGAGATAACTACCACCATTCGAGCAAGTTTCAGTTCTGCAGTTTTACAGTTTCAACTTATTTCATTATTTAATAGAAGATATTTCTCACTGTATATTTGTTTTATTCTTCCTATCTCTATGTTTATTGTATTTAGTTTGTTAATCAGTTCATTCTGATCCTAAATCCGGATCAGTACACCAACTTACCCATAGGGACACATGAATTTTGGTGTTTCACCTTCTAAGGTTAGGTTTTTGGATGTCTAGGGTTTTGGCATTCATGAGTAATATGAAAAGGGCCCATGGATCCTCATTGTAATTCATTATGCTCAAAAGGATGCGTGTAGTAGCCACATCTCTTCTCATAGATAACTACCACCATTCGAGCAAGTTTCAGTTCTACAATTTTACAGTTTCAGCCTATTTCATTATTTAATAAAAGATATTGGCCACTGGATATTTGTGTTATTCTTCCTATCTCTCTGTTTATTGTATTCAATATGTTAATCAGTTTGTTCCTCTCCTAAATATGTATCACGTGTTTGAAACCAATTTAAGGAGCATTCAGGAACCCTAACTTCCATATGGAATATCTCTGAAAGTATAGATCCAACATATAATAATTTTACCACATGTACACCAAGATATCTCTTTTGTCTCTGTAAAATATCAAGGTCTGAAACATCTCAGAAAATAATTTATAGAAAAAGAATCAAGATGACCTATTTGAAACTAATTTTAGGAGCATTCAGGAACCCTAACCTCCACAAGGAATATCTCCAAACGTATTGTGAAAAAACATCTTCATTTTTTACCACGGGTACACCAAGATCTATCCTTTGTCTCTTCCAAATTACAGGGTCTAAAACATCCTATAAAAAAAGTTATCCTGAAAATGTCAAGATGACCTGAAACTAATTTCATAATTCAATCTTTTCTAATCAATTTTCCACACACACACTTTCACACTTTCTCTCAATGATTTCTCTTTTTATATTTTTTCATAACCCTTTATAAAGAGAACTTTCCATTATTTAAATAATTAATTCCCAATACCATGGGAAAATACCCCAAACCCATGGGTTTGAAACCACCATTTTAGTTTTACTTTTTCACATGCACCCCTTTTTTAATATACTTGTAGACCTATATATATAAATTAATCTTGGAAATTATGTGTGTATTGCAATGTCATAATATGACATTAATGGCATCACTAATTAATCCAAAAAGGATCTAGAGAAGGTTAATAATAACTCAGAACGCACAGAAGAAAATCAGAACACTTAGAATGGCTTCAGATATCTCAAAGGAACAGAAGAGTTTGGATTATGGTATCCAAAAGGAAAGGATCTATCACTCATTGCCTGCACAGATGTAGATTGGGCAGGTTGTATTGATGACTGACAAAGCACCAGTGGAGAAGCGTTCTACTTGGGTGAGTGTTTAGTATCATGGCTAAGGAAGAAACAATCATCAGTATCTTTATCTCTAGTCGAGGCAGAGTATATTGCAGCAGCATCATGTTGTACATAGGTTCTTTGGATGAAAAAAACTCTGACAGATATACAGGTTGAGTATGATGAGCCCATTCCAATCTATTGCGATAATACAAGTGCCATCAGTATCTCAAAGAACCCGATGATGCACTCTAAGACAAAGAACATTCCAATCAAGTATCACTTTCTAAGGGAGTAGGTGGCAGAAAATAACATCAAAGTTGATTATGTGGGCACAAAATAACAAGTGGTAGACATCTTTACAAAACCACTTCCACATGAATCCTTTGAGTATTTTGCCAGAGACTCAGAGTTATTTATACTCCAAAATGAATGCTTTTGAATGCTTATCTTATATGTATTAGATGTACACGAGGAAGAACCATAAATAGGACAGTTCAGTTAGGGGGAGAAGCCCCTTATGAAAATATACCTTTGCCATCGATGACAAAGGGGGAGAGATTCATCATATGCAGAGGACAGAGGCATGGTTCTATGGGGAGAATTGGTCACATAGATGCAGAGGACATAGGAATGGTTCCAAGGGGAGCATGAGTGATATGAATTCAGTGTTTCATGAAATGATTTCAGTATTGCATCAGAGTGTTTCCATCAATGCCAAAGGGGGAGATTGTTGATTAAGGTTGGTTCTCATTGATGTCAACCCTTGAAGAGAGTCCAATGGCACAAAGGTTTGGGTAATGGACTCAAGTTTTTTTTATGTAAATATGACTCATTATTATTTTTTCATAGTTTATAATAAGTACAAATGGATGAACTCCAAAGTGGTCCCCTTATTGTGAAATCCCTCATGGGACGACGCTTTGCGAATTGAGTTATCCTAGAAGTATTGTAAGAGAACCCATGATTATTTGTGCAATAATGAGATGAAGGCTAGTGAATTTGTTAGTGAAACTATTCTATATTCATAGTGCTTGTCATGCAATTTATGGTGGTATGTGGAACGTCACATAACTCCTCACGGTTAGAGAGTTATGGCCATGAGAAGTTGGAGAACCCAGGTTTGGGTAATGGACCCAAGTTTATTTGATGGATAACAGTATGAGTTTTGATATATTTTCAGATAATACTATTCTATATGTATATTACATGGCATTGCATTTCTGCTAGTATGTGGAACGTCACATAACTCCTCATGGTTTCAGAGTTATGGCCTTACGAAGTTGGAGGACCCTCATATGTCATCTAGAAGCCCCGAAAGGTCAAAGTAGTCAAAGTGGTTTAAGAGATTTTAAAGGTAAATAATAAAGTGAAGTGATGAGTGCACTATAATTCAAAGTGAATAAAAAATAAATTATTTAAATAATAAATTTAATGGAGAAATTAGAAGTGGGTTAACCCTAAAATAAGGAAAGTGGGCAAAGTGACCTACAAGATGTTTTTAAGGAAGCTACTTGGAGAGTATAAATAAGAGGCAAGGCTCTCTCATTTTACATCACACTTGAAAATATTGAATATCTATAGGTGTCTGAGGTAAAAAAATGATATCTAAGGCGAATTTCTGAGGAAAGGTGAAGAAAAGAAGGCTGGAATTCAAAGGAGGATAAATTCCTTTAATGATGTTTTCTAAGGTATGTTATTTACAGGTCATCTCACCATTTTCGCAATAAATTTTTTTATAGAATGAGTCAGACCATGAAATTTCTATGATATTGAAGAAACATATCCAAGTATTTGTGTTAAAAAATGTAGCTTGTGGATCGTTGTATTTTTGGAGTTACACTCCGTGCACAATAGGGTTTGTGGCTAGTCCTGAAACTAGTCTAAAACAAGTGTTTCAGGTAAAAATGTAATAAATTCTTTATAACAGATCCAAATTGAGTAAGAAAAAATGTTTTGGTTAGATTCTAGTCTCTAGTATGTTGTGTAACAATTTCAGATCTACTTAATAAATATTTCGTACAGGGAACGCTCTACAAGGTCTCTCTCCAGAATAAGCCAAAATTCAGAAAGGTATGTCATTTTTTCTATAACTCTTTTTTTGAGAGGTTAAAAGTAGTGACACCTGGAGAAATTGCATAAAACACACTGAAGAACATTGTGTATCAGTTTCATATATTTATTCATTACATGTACAAAGTTTTTATTATTTCAAGTTAGGGTTGTTGACTAATCCAAAACTAGTCATGTGAGACTAAAGAAAAGTTTGATGAAAATGCTATTCTCTTGTTGTTAAAGTTAAGGAAAGTTTGCAGGTATGTGATAATATACACCAAGTCTATTACAGAGTTACAAATCATATTTGTATGATGAAATTGATCAGCGATTTTGGTTAAGTTACATGTTGGATACATGGTTGAGATGGGTAGTTGATGAGTTGGAACATACATGAGGTGTATAGTTGATGATGTTGGTATATATTGATGAGTCATAGTTGATGAGTAGTTGATACATGAGTGATACATACTTGGTACATGGTTGGATGCACTTTTTTATGCTACAGGTTGATTACAGTTTGTTTGGTATATGTTGGTGAATGGTTGATGCACTTGTTTATGGTACAGGTTGAGGTACAGGTTGATGCATGGTTGATGCATGGTTCAGGTTTATTGGTACAAGTTTACAGCGGTATATCTCAAAATGATAATGTGATATCGGTTCTATCATTCTACTTCTACTTTAGGGTGGTTGGACAGGGCAAGGACAAGTGGTTGTAGCCACCTTCTGATTGTAGTTGAAGAACATAGGGGGTTGTAGCCTCCTTCTGGTTGTAGCCAGAGAATTGGGGAGTTGTATCTTCCCTCAGGTTGTAGCCTGAGAAACTAGGGGCTTGGAGCCTCCTTCCAATTTCAGGTGGAAAACAAAGGAACTTGGTTCTTCCAATGAATGTAATTCTTCAATACATATAAGAAAAAACATTATGTGTTTTTCTCCCGATTTCGGTTTCCATGTAAAACACTGGTGTACTGCGTATGTGTGTGATTGTTCATTTCTGATTGCTCATTAGTGGATAATAATTCTACATGATATAACACTTGGATTATTTGGATAAAAAGGATTATAATTGCGTTGTTATTGATTCACCCCCCTCTCAGTAATCCAACAAACTTTACCTTTGACTTCCACTATAGTGGACTAGTGATCAACTTGTCGTCCATCCACAGTTGCATTGATTCAATGTAAGCTTCTTCCCACATCTCCCACTGTAGAGGATTCCTGAGGTTTTGAATCATAGCCTTGGCTGCTAAAGTCAAACGTGGACAATTCCTCCTTAAGTGAGGTTCTCCACATTCCCATCATTTTAACAGTTCTTTGGGGATGTCCCCAAACTTATTTGTTCCCATATTAACCAGTTTACCACCTCCTTGTGTGTTCTGGTTATTGGTGTGAAAATATTTCCTTGGAAAACTCTTTGCTTTATTCCAGAAAGAGGTTAGTTGATATCCCTTCTTCCGCTAATTCTTTTGGTCTTGTTTCTTGGCTTTCCAAGACTTGGGAAATTTTGATCACTATTTGTATTGGTCGTAACGCATTTGGGCCTTTCTAAAAACTTCACTCAAGGACTTAGGATTGTCGAATTTGATTATGTCCTTATATGATTGTGGTAAGAAACTTAGGAATTGCTGAATTTTTACTTTTTCCTCCCAGATATAAGGTACGAACCTTAATAATTCTAGGAATTTGTTTATTAGATCATCCATAGCCATCTGACTAAGTCGTAGCTCATAAAACTCTTTGGATTTTCTTTCATAGTAACTTTAAGATAAATACTATTTTTTAAAGTACTTCTTAAAATCTGACCACTCCATATATTTTTCCTTTAGGCCCTTCGCCAACTTCAGGTCCTACCACCATATGCATGCTTTTCCTTTCAAATTATAGATGACCATTATGACCTTCATATTGCTAGAATAGTTGTATATTTGGAAATATTTTTTTATGTCCAATAACCATGCTTCAACCTCCTCCCCTATTATGGATTCCCCATCAAAGTTGGATGGTTTGATTTTCTTAAACTCTCCCTCCAAATGATCCGCCTGTTTCCTTTTCCTTCCTGTTTTTATTTTATCTTATGTTGATGGTGTACCTTCAGAAGAGTTGTCCCCTCTTTCTACTTCAGGACCAGAATTTTTGGAGGCCCATTTGTTGACCTCTCCTTCTTCATTATTATCTTTCGGTATCTTCTTTGTTACTATGCTACACAAAAGTACTTCATTTATTTCCTGTTGTTCTTGTTGTGCCTTTTTCAGTTTCTCATTGTCTTCTTTGAAAACTTGCAGTTCCACAATGTGATTTCTCATGGTTTCCAACACCTCAGTAGGTGAACTTCCGTCATTGTTCTACCTCAAATATTCAGGAGGTATTTTCTTAGGATTCTCCTCGAGTCTGACCTCAGCTTCATTACGTGATTCCATCATCACAACAGTAATACATTTTTTTTTCTGTTTGTAACAGTAATTATTTTTGTTAGTTTTTCATAAAATAGAAATTATGTGCTAAGAAAACAATTTTGGCCCTGTTTAAGGTCCAAGTGTTGTAACTTTGGCTCTCATACCATATGTAATGTACCCCAAATTTAAAAATAAAAATAAAAAAATTCCTTAGGGACATTAAATCTCTTTCTCTTCGAATAACTTATCTTGAAAGACATATTGTTATTATAAATAGGTAGTTGTCATCACTAACAACCTTTCAAGGTTTATATTTTCCAGTTACTGAAATAGTCAACATTACAACAGATTTTATCTCTGAGTTATTTCCTATTACACAGTAATCATATACTCCAAGGGTCAAGGGTAACTTCGCTATACCCATCCTCTCAGATTTCCATCATATCTAAAGGAAGCATAAAGGATAGTAAATCCCCACTACCTTATTATCCTTTCCATTATTCTATATATATGTGTACACGTATTAATGTTAGATTTACAGAGGAAGAACCCCACCTGAAAATACATGAATCTTTAAGCATAAACAGTGCCCATATCAGGCCTCAATGAAGAGGAGTTTAAAACATAGACGTGTTCTTAAGGTTAAGGTTTATTGAAACTATCCTAGACTTGTGACCTTCTATTTCTATGCTCTTTGATCACTTCTTTGTTCCACCCTTTTTCCTCTCTCCATGTGTCTCCCCAGATCTCCACGATCTGTCGACATGTAATCCCTAGGATCGACAGCTATCATTAACTCCACCTCCTTCTGAATTAACCAACCCATTGAAACATTCTCTCAATCCAACAATCAAAACTCTCCTTTCGTAAATCATGATTTTTGCGACTTGTGACCTCTAGGTTAACACTTCCGCCATATTATAGACTTCTGAAATGTCGATAATTTTGGAGTGCCCAAATATGACGGCTCACGTTTCTCTGGATCTAACGGTCCAGATTCTCCCGTCTGTATCAGGGTTTCGCAACTTTCAACCTCCAGGTTAGCACTTCCTCCATATCCCCTACTTCTGAAATGCCGATAATTTCGGAGTGCCCCAAATCCAACGGCTCGAGTTCCTCAGGATCTAACACTCCAGATCTTTTTTTTGCGTATCAGGGTTTCACGACTTACGACCTCTAGGTTAACACTTCCTCCATATCCCTGACTTCCAAAATGTCGATAATTTCGGAGTACTCAAATACAATGGCTCACAACCTTCTACAGCTCAACCACTGTGATTAAATTGTGATTTCGCGTATCACGAACCCTCACGACTCTACCCTTTGACATTTCCACTCTGTGAATCACCAAAATGCTGATCTCTTTCCATGTGTCCCCATCAACGGATGGTCTCGATGATTTAAGGATTTTGTGTTTTGGTGTTTCACAGATTTTCACGTCGTTGCTTCCAAATATTATGGTTGGTGAAATACCGACATTTCCTCATGACTAATGAGGGTATTACCTATTTGGGATCTAACATATTGAAAGATTTTGTCTTTATCTGAATGGATATTAACCCTTGATCCTTCTATGACTTCCTCAAATTTCTACACTCCACCTCTAGATGCTTCAACTCTTCCAGACTTAGAAACTTTTCTAAGTGTTTCCTATCGAGACTTAAAACTAGTACTCCTCCTGAGCTCTATTTCATCTTCTTCCCTAACTTGGGAGATTTCAAATGCTTCAGAGGCTATGCCTTCCAATTTTCTCTTGCAAGCCTTTAAATTTAGGTCTCATATGTGTTTCTGAAAGCGTCATCTCTCTTGAGCTTTCATCAACGAAACCTGACTTTGGCCCTGCACACACTAGCACTCTGTGTGCAGCTTCGCACTATCTCTCCTAAACTTCCGACTATCGAAAGACTCTTGACCTTGACCTTCTTGCAACGCCACTATCTCTAACGAACTGTACCACTCCTTGATCCAATGACTTAGATCAAATCATGAACGCGGGTTTCACGGGTTTCCCAGAACTCTTACCTCTCATTCTCCGAGTTGCAAACTCTCGATGAGACTATATCTTCCTTTGTTTGACGACTCAGATCAAATCGTGAACTCAGGTTTTGCAATTTTCTATAACTCATACCTTTGGTTGTTCGAGTTGTGAATTCCCGATGAGACTAGATCTATGGCCCACGATCTTCCTCCGTTCGATGGCTCATATAAAATCATGAACTGAGGTTTTGTGACTTTCTAGAACTCAGGTCTAGTGAAACCTCAAGTCAAACCAAACGACATTAATATTACAATTTTCTTTTTTTATTATTAAGGGACCAGATTCAAAGGTTTTAACTTTTGTTGAACACCATCTTGTCAAAAATTAAATTTCTCAACTTCTTTGCAGGACTTTAACCTTCACAGTCTTTAGATCGAGGATAGCGTCTTGCGCAAAAAGGTACTCGGGTTCCAACTTGCAGTGTTAAAACCTAGACTCTGTTGAAAATGATACAGATCTACCCTAGAACACTATCATCATGGTAGTTTTTATACCAGGCTCATATAAACAACTGGTTAAAATTATCTTCAATCCTTAAAGAAAAGGATAGAGGGAAAACCCCTACTGGAGACGATTTCCCTAAATAGTAGTTAGGATCGTAGTTGTTAAGTAGAGTTTGAAGACTGATTTAAATAATGGACCGACTCTGTAACAAATTTATGTATTTAAAACCCTAGAAAATTGCTCCTGAGGTTAAAAAGAAGAGAACTATAACCCTTTGTTTATAATTAACACATTCGACTAACGAGGAAATTACTTGCAATAATCGAGACATAACTCTCTGTGTAAAAGATATTCAAATAGCTCAGAACATTCGTATAGGTAACAACACATGTACACATATGTATATTTCAATTATGATATTCTCTCAAAATTTTGTTTGGTAATTGTATAATTTAAACATTCATAATATTAACCACATATAGATCTCATAATTCTTATTCTATTGTAAACCCTAAATTATATCACCAGAATAGGAAAACTTTCACATTTTCATCAACAACAATACACAAAGTAGTTTCCTGAACTCTACTCAAGAAATTTCCATACATTTATCAATAATTTGTACATACAAAAGTCTTTCCTGGCTCTACTCAATGCATAAATTTAACTGTAAAGGCTTATTCAATAATTCATTTCCTTCTACCTAACAAGTGGATGTATTCTATTAGTCATTCATCAATAGAACATTTAACCAGAACTATGTAAATACATTCTATCAATTATTAATCAATAGAACGACCAATCCAGGGAAGAGTAGAAAAACATATCTGAACAAATTGTTGGGACAACAAATGGAACAACCAAGTTCCACCCAACCGTAGAACAGAACAAACAGACTACTTGTTTCGCTCACCCCCTAGCCTGACCATGAATCCATGAGGGCAAACCTTGAAACTCCTCTTCTCTATATTCCTCTTTCATATCCAATTCTCTTTGCCTCACACTCAGAAAATAGTGTTCATAACAGCAAGTGATGTTTTTTTCAGATCGTAAGTTCTCCTTGCCTCACACTTAGAATTAATGCTCATAACAGCAAGCTCGTCCTTCCCCAGCGTACTTGGCAGCGTCATGTCTCCTCTCATATGTTATTTATGCAAAAGCATGTTGTGCCTAGGTCTTTTCCCCTTGGGAATTTTCGTAGTTTTACAAATCCCTGATTTTCAGGTGTTGCCAATGGTCAAATTCCTGATTTTCCACTTGTAAAATTCAGCCTTGAGGTAGTTCAAGCATGTTCCCCTCTCATGGATTCATGGTCAGTTGATTTCAAAATGGCTATTCCATTTGTCTCTCAGCAATAAATATAAAAAAATTATTTGTCTCTTACAAGTGTCATAGTCAAAGAGTAAGCTCGGAAAATCAAATCTTTGCCCAATTAGTCACAATAATTAATTACAATTAACTAAATTCTCAAATTCGGAATTTCCATAAATGGCAATAATTTTCCAAATTGGAATTTGCTAAAAAGGAAAATAAATTCCTAAGTATTTTCAGACTTCAATAATAATTTATTTTGGGGGATATTACATTAATAAAAAAATTATGTGCAATGGAGTCGTTACCAAGTAAAAATCTACTCAACGTCCAGTCATAATATGATAATATGTCACATGTCATAGTATAATTGGTTTCCATGTGTCACAGTGCAATTGGTTAAATATGGTGCCACATGTCATGATGCGGTTGGGGAATAAAAACTTAGGAAAAATAGTTAGTTGTAGGGGAATGGGGAGAAGGCTGAGAGAGATTGGAGTTAATGCAGATCAAGGAGAGAGGAATTTGGGGTAAGGGAGGATGGGGGGTGAGGGTGAAGGGTGAGTCATTATGGACAAAAAGAAGGGATGAAATAAGACTAAGGAAATTATGGAAGGGGGAACATGAGATGAAACAAGAAATATGGAAGTATGGGTATGGAAATAATAAATATGGAGACAAGAAATATGGAAATAAAACTAAGTAGGGAATGGAAGAACCAAGAAAATAAATGTAAGAACGGAGAAAATAAGTGTAAGTTGGGTTCCAAGAAAATGAATGTGGTTAAGAGAATATAATCATGCCTTCGAGAATATTATCACGGTTCCAAACTGATTCCACAATGATGTAGGAGACGCGAAGGGTTGGGTTCATCTATGAACAACAATACACGAATTAACTTAAAACAATAAGTTTAAAAATATAAAAATTCTATTGTATTATTTGTTGTTATAATGTTTTCAAATAGAAATGTAGGAAGAAGACATGAGATTATTTATGAAATTGATCGTTAAAAAATTATTTAAATAGAAGTTTCAATGGTTGTACTAGTAGGAAAAACTGAAATAGTGATAAATAAGCAGTGAACAAATAAACAAAGTAAGAATTCTCATTTTTTATATTGTTACACATAATGAGTAGTAAAAGATTAATAATTGTGGTTGCAAAGGTAAAAAGGAAATAAATAAAAGAACATATTGGATGATACAAATATAGTTTCTGCTGGTGTGATTTTAATGGGTGGAAGATTCCTCTAATTCAACACAAAAAATTACAAAAGACTCGCACTAGCTGAAGTTGTTGTGGAAATTGGGACCATAGGTTCGGTGAAAAGGCCTTGAGAAAGCATATATGGAAGAAAAAAAGGAGAGGCTCTCCCTGCACGATAAACTACCAAATAGAAAACATGGGTGATGTTGGTACTCCAACTACACAATAGAAAACATGGTTGATGTTGGTGCTCCAACAACTGAACATACATTGGAAAATATAAGATAAGAAAATTTTATTAATTTCCAACTAATGACCACAAAAGTAGGTCAAAGGGATTGCCAAGTACAAGGATGTCAATAGAATGCAGGAGCACCAAAAATTCTCCTATAAAAGGAGAGATGTAAAAAGTAAAGTGCAATAAAGTAGAGTACTAAAAAGTGAGATCTACTCTGAATTGTTAAAAACCCTCGGCCCTGAGTTTAGATACATGCAGTGATGATGGAGTGTACTGTAGGAGAAGAAGATTCAAGGACAAGAGGAACCATAAGAAAGAAAATAGATATGTCATGGAATGGATCCATCTCTCCTAACATCCGAGGTTGAATGAGGGAAGTTGAGTATAGTGAGTTGTCCTGACCTGGTATAGGTAGTGCACAGAATAGGTCCAGGGGATCTTATCCATCTTCTTGGAGGGGATATGGTTTTTCCATGTCACTAAAATATGGTGGGATGAGGGAAGGTCTCACTAGTCTACATTGATTTGTAGTCTGGGGTTGTGCTGGTGTCTATCTCTGAGTGTCCCTTCCTAAGGGTAGCACTGAGAAGAAGGAGGTGATCCGCATAATAGGGTTTGGTCTCATAGGAGGATTAAGAGTATGGGATCAGAGCTCCAGGGCCTCTTGTATGTATAAGGCTAAAACATTCTTATTCGGATACCTAAAGAAATTTGTGAGGGTCTGAGTCACCTTGAATAAGGAATGAAATTAACCCCTGATCTCATAGTAGATGGGCCACTGGAAGAAAAAGTGCCACCATATCTCTTATCCATAAAGAACATTGGGTCAGATAAGGAATTCCATGAGATACATATTCAATGAGACGTCGAGGAAATGGTGGTGGAAACACTATCTCTCGAGAAGGGATAAATACCCATAACCCTTAGCAATTTGAGGCTAGTCGCGAACTAAAACGAGGTCTTAAAAATTGTACTCCCAACTATGTCTATGCTTTGGTGATCTCAATATCCACCACTCTAAAGAAGAAGTGAAGGTCTATAGACTTCTCCAACCCTTTGAAGATCATAACCTTGGTTTTACCCAAGTTGATCATCAACTATCGAAGGTCGCAAAAGAGAGCTACGACATCCAGTTGTCTTTATAATCCCACAGGAGACGAGGCTAGGAGGATCACATATTCAGAAAAAAGCAAGATGGGTATCAAAACCTGGTGGAGAAGACAATTTTCATTGTCCTAGATAGGTTTATGGAGAAAGGTCTCTATCTCATTAATATAAATCCCAAATAATGTGGGGACAAGGGGTAGCCATGTTTAACTATGATGGTACCCTTGATGTGACATGTAATGAACTGTGCGAAGGAAATCAAGAACCAACTCATAGAGGTGCATGATGGTGGTTAGTAAGGTATGGGAGATTCCAATGTCTCTAATCCTCTAGAATAGGGCTTCTCTTGGGAGGAAGTAGAAATCCTTCCAAAAATCTACAAAGTAGTAGTAGACTTTCTAAGAACGATGTCTTGCCTCCTCAATGATGTCCTGGAGGGTAAATATGTGATCAATGGTCTAATGAGTGGGTTGAAATCCTTTTTTTCCCTTAGATATGAGGTTTCTACTCTCAAGCTCACTAGAGAGATTCCTATGGAGAACCGTAGCATATATCTTCAAGAATGTATGGACCACCATGATCATCCTGTAATTGATGGGGTTTGAGCTATGGCCCAATTTGTATATCTGGTGAATGATGTGATGTGACCAAGATAAAGAAAAACTTGTACAAAACACATGGTTGAAGAGATCAAGCAAGTGATAAAAAAAAACACGAATAGCATGCTTAAAGAACTTTTCTTGAAAATGTTCATAATTTTTTATTTTATTTTTGTTCATTACCAAAATGACCTCTCTAATGTCCCTGTCTAGAAATAAGAAGCAATATGAGGGTGAATATTTAACATGAATCTATGCTTATTTAGGATTATCATAGAGAGTGGATGTGCGGGAAAACATGGAGTCGGAGTCAAGGTCGGATGGGATAGGGGAGTGGCAGGGGAGGATGGTATGCCAAAAGTTTTTAGGGGAGTGATTAATGGAAATGGATAAGTCATATATCCTCTGAGAGATGAAAAGGAATTTATTGCGGCGGAGGAGACAAAAATACGAATATTTGAGGTGAGGGTAGGAGGGGTGAGCATGGGTGAATGCATGTCGAAGCTAGCAGTGGAGGACCTTGCATTCTTCATCGTACCATCAATTGATAGAGTAGGATTTGTGTTTTTGGGAGGTGGAAGTGGCTCGAGTGGAGTGAGGGTAAGATTTGAGTGTTACATCCCAAATGGTGGATGAGAGGTAATACTACTTGGTAGAGGGAGAGTTAGGTAAGGAGAACTAGGTCTAAGATGGTATAATCTATCGAAGGTGGGTAGAAAAGTTGTCTAGGTCCCCCTCGTCGATTCAGAATATAGTGCAGGGTGGGCCTTGGGGTGTGAGGGGAGGGGGGGTCTCAACTCATAGAGAGAAGGAGAGAAGAGCATGGTATGCGAGGGGAATGGAGGAAATAGAGAAGTGATGTATAAAGGGGAGTAAGTTATGGCTAGATAGGACATAATCCACGACACTTGCATCCCCTCCACGAGGCTAACACGTGAAGAAGTGAACGTTTTGGAAACCTGGGAGCCCGTTCAGAATCAACAACCCTTGAGATTCCCATAAATGTATAAGGTTCCAACCACAAGCCATGAGAAGCCCTAATACATCATCATATATTTGGTGAGGTCATATTGATTCTATATCAATCTTAGGTATGAAGAGAATGTCACCTAACCAGTGGTGGAAAGGAATCTCGAGGGCTCTCCTATGGGAATTGAAGTCACCTAGGAGAATCACCCCCCATCACCGTGTACTGGATGATACCGAAATATAAATAAATAAAGGGGTGATTGTTAGGCCCATTATGAATGGCATATGATGAGGATGTTGCAGGAAAATAATAGACTACAATGTAGATGTCCCTTGGGAGAAGGGAAATACCACGAACCCAAACAAACAAAAACCTCCCAAACTCATCTGTGGCTACCAAAGAGACCCTGTTTCAAAGGAATTCTCTAATGAAGAAAGCAACTCCACCTGAACCCCTAACACCCCTCGACCTCTTAGTCTCATGTCTGCATGCTGAAAACTAATGGTATCTTGTAATCTCTGGAAGATGTTGAACAATGATCTATGCATCTCAGTAATGAATAGGATGTTTGATGACCCAAGAGCATCATACAGTAGGCCCATTAATGACCAGAAAGACCCATTTCCATTCCAACAGTTTATGGATATGCATGCATCTTGTCATCTCTCCCAACTAGTTCATCATTTGGATGTCCCAGATCAAGGTACCCATCCAGGTGGAAAAGAGTCTATGATGATTGCTCTGAGATTCCTAATGACTACCCATTTCCATACCTAGCATGCAACTTCCACCTACTCCATGGACCATTTGAGCTATGAAACCTATGATAATGTGAGATATTCATCGAGGTAGATCTTACTGGGAAGTGAAAACAACTTTCACTCAGTTCTCAGAGCCCGAAGTCAATCAGTTGCATACATAAATCAAATAAACAGAGTGGAATCAGACCCAATTCACGCTCAATTGAGGGTCACATCCTAAAGATATAGAGTATCCTTAAGGAAAGAGGTTACAATCACAATGGGGTCTATTGATGGAAGAGGTAGAGGGATCTCTCTCACTTTGAGATTGAGTTCTTGTGCCCGTCTAGTCTGTTCCTCCAAGTGATTGTCCACAAGAAAAAATCCATTGGTGGATTGAAATAAAAAAGATTACATGCCTTTGAAAAATAATATGGAGAGAGGGAGGCAACATTAAGGATTGATCCAATGTTATAAATTCATGAACATGTATGTATTAATTTAGTGTTATTTAAATTTTCAATTAGGTATACATAGATATAAATGAAGAAGATCAAGAAAATAATATGAAATATGTAAGATAATGCAGTTTTATTAATGATTATCTAATCATTTCATAAATATTAACTAATATTAAAATATTTCAAAAGCTCTTAGTTTTTAAAATAGATTTTTAATTACAAAACCTTAACTATTTTTGGTTCCTTCATTAATCAGTACCAACTATCTACTCAGCCTTGTTTAATAAAGGAACTTTTTATATTAAATAATTGTCCACTATTGTCTATCTAATTGTCATTATTCAAGGAAGATGGAGCCATACATTAATTGATTAACTCCTAAGTAACCTAAACTAGGGGGGTTAGGGTAGGAACCTTACATGCCCTCCCCCTTCCAAAGCAACATTGTCCTCAAGGCTAGGTGGGAAATTGTCGACTGGTTCCCAAGTGACATCTTTTAGTTGCATATCCATACACTAGATCAATACTTCTCAAACTGTGCATCAGCATTGGCATAAGTGACACTCTCTAGTAGTTGATACTACTTTGGGTTTTGTTAGGTCCAAGTGGACCTTCTTCATCAAGTTCTAGTGGGTCAATTTTCACCCTGCAATTTTACATCACTACGATTCTTCACACATGACACAAGAAATACTATATGAATCTTTGAGTGGGATGAAAGAGCCAATTTATAGGCACAAGAGCCAATTTGTAGGTAACTTTTCCAATGCACTAGATGATCACATAAGGTCTATAGAAATTTGGTGCTATCTTATGGTGGATTTTATTTTTGAGCAAGGTTTGTTTATAGGGTTGAAGGCAAATATAATCCTGTTCTGCAAAAGAACACTCCAAGTGATGTTGGTCATGTTTTCACTTCATTCTATTTCGAGCCATAAGAAAACTATCTTTAGTTGTGCAAAGAATGGATTCTCTATTGTGAAGTGTGTGATCTAATACATGAACCTTAGAGGTTCCTAGTAAATGGGAAACCATTGATATATTTTTTTCCATAGAAAACTTCATATGGATTCATTTTGGTAGCTCCATGATAACTTGTTTTGTAACACCATTTTGAAAAGGGTAGCCATTGTGCCCATTGGTGCTTCTTTTCTAAAGTGAAAAATATCAAATCAATTTCTAGGAACTTGTATACCACTTCTATTTGACAATCAATTTAAGGATGATATGAAATGCTCATGTTCAACTAGGTACCTTGAAGTTTAATCAACTCCCACCAAAATTTGTTGGTGAATGTGAGACCATGCTCTGATACAATGGAAGTAGGCATGCCATGTAACTTAAAAATATGATCCATGAATAATTTTCAACTAAAGAAGGTGTAAATGGGTGTGGTGAATCCAAAAATGAGCATATTTGTAAAGGTTTTTGACTAGCACCATGGTGACTAATTTTTTACTAGCATTTTGATGACCCGCCATGAAATCCATATAGATGCGAGTCTAAACCATTTTTGGAATCATTGGGGCTTTTAATGCCCTAGGTTTACAAAATTTTGGATGTTTTTTTCATGCTTTCTTAAAATAAGGGGTGCTTAACTCATTCATAGGTTTTATGAAAGCTAGAGTGACCCAATGTAGTTGATGAATGAAACTCATTTAAGACCAATTGTTTTAAGCAATTTTTTACTAGATCAATCTACCCTTTATACTTCAATATATCTTGCTACTATGTATAAACTTTAGGATGGTTGGGATATTCTTGAATCCTTTGGATTAGTCAAACTATGTGTTTCTTATAGTTATTCATTGTGGGATTACTATAACCATTAACAAACATGTAAAGACAAGGAAAATATGGATCCTTCTTTTGTGTGCTTCCTTGATAAAGCATCAACCAACATATTTTTTTAACCTGTATTATATATTATCTCATAATCATACCCAAGCCTTTTAGTGACTTACTTATGTTTCTTACAATAATATTTGTTCTAGATAATACTTTACACTATGATGGTTTATCTTGATATGGAAACACCTCCCAATGAGATATGTGTTTAAAGTGTCTACTACATGAAGGATGGTTATCATCTCTTTCCCATTGGTGGATTTTCCTAAATTCAATCACACAACTACTTATGTGTGAATGACAAGGGACACATTCCTTTCATCAATACCACACTAATCCCTTTGACTCACATTTCATTCGAAGACACAGTTCCTAGAGAAATTTTGCATTGTTATGATTGGATTAGATCATATGGCCCCTTTAAGGTTGAAAAGGGATTCTTTGAAGCCTCACTCTATACAAATTCATTCTTGAAAACCAACTAAGAGGATTCTTTTTTAAAAACTTCCTATGGTAGCCCATAAGTACTAAGAACCAAGCAACCTCTTTAATATCTTGGGGTAGTTCCAATATTTCATAACTCCAACTTTTTTGGGATGTAATTGCACCCCATACAGACTAATAATGTGAACTAAGTATTCAACTTCTAGAACCTTAAAAGTACATATGGAATTGATGGTCCCACAAGCACTGCAAGTATTTATCAACACTCTCAATATGGGACTCCAACATTTTGTAACATCTACAGTTTTAATCCCTTTGAATTATAATGTGAATGTGAAAATGTGATTTAAGCAAGAAAAAAACCATATTGATCAATATGGTTTAGGGTGAAGCTATGTAAATAGTATAATGAATTATTAATAAAAACACATTGTTTCATATTATACAAGAGGGATGGTAATGATGGGAGTTATTATTCCACAAGAGAGGGGGATAAAGGGGAGTCTAAGGGAAAACCCATGTCATTTTCCTAAGTTAATGTCCCATTACCATCTAATCCTCCCTTTTGCTTATTAGACACATGATCATTGAATGCATGTAAGAGGGTTGGTGTGAACAGTTACTTCACATAGTTATTGAGAGTATGGGTGAAGTGTGAGATTTAAGCAATCCTTGATCCGGATTTTATGAGCAGAACAAAATGAATACAGATTATTAACAGGTTCTTAACACAAAATAATAGAGATACAGTAAAACTAGTTTTCTATTCAATAACGAAATAAGCTGAAACTGTAAAATGCAGCGAAAACAAGCTTGTTGGAATGGTGGTGGCTTATCTCTGAGAAGAGATGTGACGACAGCACGCATTCGCAAGAAGAAGGTTACAATGAGGATCTGAAGGCCTCTTTACAATAAGAAAGAATGTCCAAAACCCTAGACATCCAAAAACCTAACCCTAGGAGATGAAGCGCCAAAAGTCATGAGGGCCCCGTTTGGGTAAGTTAGTACATCAACTTCCTAGGGTCGTAACTTTTGCATACGATCTCCATTTTAGGCATGTGATAGCCCATTGGAAAGGTATCATCGAGGAGATTCATTTTTTGGGATCAATCATGAGTTTGGATATTGTTGAGGAGCTCGATACTGAAAAACCTTAATTTAGGCCTTCAAAATGGCCCCAGAAGTTAAAACTGCTAAAAATAGTAAATTGCCAAAAATGTCAGAGAACTGTTTTGAGCCAATTGTAAAAGGTAGGTGGCCACTGATATCCATCTGGATCAATCCTCCCTCCTTATGAAGCAATGGTCTCCATTGCGCTGATGTCCCCCATTAGATGAGGAAATTGCTGCTGAATTTGGCCCCGGGTGAGCCACTTGCCCTAGTGTAGGAGCTGCCTTGCTTTGACGACTTGATAAATATGGATCCTTTCTTGTCAAGTGCCCTTGATATGTTTGTCCAAAATCTGATTATTGGATGCCTGTTGTATGCAATCGGAGTTGAGCTCTGTTGGTGTCAGTTGTTCCACTAGTTTTGATATGTCCAATAATGGTGGGAAATAAGGGCGAAGGAGATCTACGTTGAACACTGGGTGCAGGCCGAGGAAAGGAGGAATGTTGAGCTCAAAATAATTACCCCCCATGATGTTGGTGATAGTTTACGGTCCATAATGGAGTGGTTGAATATTTCGATGGGGTCCTATAAGGCATTCTTTCTGCAAGTGCAACCAAACTTTGCCACCCACCTGAAACTTGTGTGGCACCCGATGTTGATCATGGTGTTGTTTGTACTTTTCATTGGACTTCTGTAGGATATCCTGAACCTATTGGAGGATGTGTTGGATCCACTCAATGAACCAGGTGGCTTTTTCAGCTTCTGTTGGAGCAGGAGATGAGTCAGTCGAGGTGACCGCAAAGGGAAGTGCAACATCTATGGGACCCAATGGTTGGAATCCCAACCCCACTTGAAAGGGGTTGTGGCCGGTTGAGCTATGCAAGGCTCAGTTGTAGCTATGTTGGACATAGGGAAGGCTCTCATCCCATGTGCGCGGTTTCTTTGAATTATACATGCAAAGGATATGCACAATCATTCTATTTACACCCTCGGATTGGCCATCTGTCTGGGGGTGGAAGGTCATGGATTTGGTGAGCTTGGTGTCCAGCCATGCCCAGAGGCTCGACCAAAATGTGCTTAGAAATCGACTATCCCGATCTAAGACAATGGTTTGTGGGATTCCAAAATGTACCCAGAATCGTTCAAAGAAGATCGTAGCACTGGCCTCTGTTGTGATGCTCTTCTTGCAGGCAACCAGAATCGCCATCTTAGAAAAGCAATCAACAACCACAAAAACACAGTCATTTCCCCGCTTGGTGGATGGGATGCCTGACATGTAGTCCATTGAGATGGATTCCCATGGCCTGTCGAGAGTAGGAAGAGGGGTGTACAGGCCCTGTTTCTTAGTGGTTGGTTTGGCAATAGCGGAGGCAGTGCAGGACCTGATATACTTGTCGACCTCGTGTCGAAGTTTTGGCCAGTAGAAATGTTTTTGTAGCATCGCCACTATCTTTTCGACACCGAAGTTTCCTACCACCCGACTATAGTGGGCTTCCCAAATCAGCTTCACTCACTCACTTGATGGAACACAGATATGGCCCAGACGACACAACAACCCATCCTGAAGATAGAAATTAGTGACAACTTCATTTGCACCCAACATTTGGTAGGTGGTGGAAAAGTCAGGGTCTGTCTCATAGAGTTGGGGCCATCTAGATGTCTCATGGTCGTAAGAGTCTAGCACTGTGGTGAGTGTCACGACTGGCAGTCTACTGAGGCAATCAACAACGTGATTGGTGCTTCATGTTTTATACTTGATGTTGAGGTGGAATTGCTACAAGTATGTGGACCACTTTTGATGGAAGTAATTCTGTAATTTTCCCTGTGTCTGCATGAACTGTAGTGACTTATGATCAGTGTGAATGACTGTCTCCTTCCCAAGAATGTAATGTCTCCACTGGCGGCATGCTTTCATAAATGAGTACATTTATTTGTCGTAAGTAGGGTACTTACGGATAGTATCTGACAGTGTCTCACTATGATAGGCCACAGGGTGCTCGTGTTGAGTGAGAATGGTGCCCACAGCATAGTCTGAAGCATTTGTCTTGATATCAAAGGGATGTTGCAGGTCTGGTAGTGAAAGTACTGGGTCTGATCACAAGCGCTACTTCAAATCATCAAATGCTTGTTGTTGGGACCATCCCCACGCAAATTTTGCCTTACCACCACCCCTGTTTCTTTGGCTGAGGGCCCATGCAATATGGGAGAAACCCAACACGAACCTACGGTAGAAATTAGCAAGTCCCAAGAAGCTCTAAATATCAGTGAGTATTGTTGGGGCTGGCCAGTCACGGGTGACTTGGATCTTCGTTGGATCCACATGTACGCCATGTTGATCAATGATATAACCTAGGTAATGCACCCTGTCCATGCCGAAGGAGAATTTTTCCAGGTTGGTGGATAGCTTGTATTGTTGCAGGGTGTGAAGAACCTGTTGAATATGCTGCAAGTGTTCGGCCCAAGTCTTGCTGTAAATTAGAATGTCATCAAGATACACCACTACAAAAGTATTGGTGAATGGTTGCAGGATATCCTCCATCATCCTCATGAAAGTGGCTAGCGAATTTTTCAAACCAAAGGGCATGACCAACCATTCAAAAATTCCTTTCTTTGACTTGAAGGAAGTCTTCCATACAGCTGTCTATTCTATCGGGACCTGGTGGTAGCAAGACTTCAGATCAATCTTACTGAAGTATTTGGCCCCGGTGAGTTGATCAAGGAGGTCATCAATTCGGGGAATCGGGTACCGGTTTCTAACAATTATTTTATTTAGAGCCCGGTAATCAATACAGAGTCACCAGGTTCCATATTTCTTATGTACCAACATGATTAGGCTCCCACAAGGTGATGAGATGGGGAGGATGTGCCCCTTGTGGAGCAGTTATTGGATCTATCACTTGATCTCCTCATTCTCTAACAAAGAGCGATGATAGATTGGCCCATTGGGTAGTGGTGTGTCGAGGGACAGATCAATGGGGTTCTTAACCTAGCAGTGCAGAGGTACCCCTGTAGGTGAGGAGAAGATATCTGAGTATTCTTCCACAACCTTATCTACTTGCTTCTGTTGTGTGGAGAGGTTGGCCGCAGAGACCCTGGATGTGGATGCGATCTTTTGCTTATTCTGAGAGTGAATCACGAAGAACTTAAACTTCCCCATCTGAGAGATGACCTTCCTGCATTGCTTAGCAGAGATCAAGGAAATAGCACTAGGTGGGACTGCCTTGGGTATCCTATACAATTTCCTGTTCAAAGTAATAA
>SNQJ01S0067092.1:76863-99548 GCA_010110895.2 Picea sitchensis | reverse complement strand
TAGAACCTAAAACATCTTTGTATAGTCTTCAACAAACATATCCTATAATAAGTGGATTTATTGAATATTGTAAAGGTAATTGTAGTTTCTATTAGTTAAATGTAAGTTATTGAATGTACAAACTCATCAAAATCTACATTGATGCATTAAGTGATCCTTCTATCTTTCGATGTATGGGTTTCTCCTTTGAACTATTGAAAAAAAATATTCAACTTATCATACTAAGAGATCGTAAATTGAAGGTTATAGGAGATTTTGAGTTTGACATTTCATCTTATCATCATGTCTTCATTATCCCAGAGCCATCCATAATCCAAAAGTGTGCATTGATTTCAACTCATGAATTATATATGTTCATGATGTTCATGTAGGTTTATCCCTTTATAAAATAGTGTAGATCTATGTTTCCTAGGAATATCCTTGTAGTCATATTTTTATGTCGAAATAGTTCTTATAAGAATAGAGATACGAAGTTGTTTCTATTTAATGTTTCTGAGAGTTATCTTTTGAGAATAGCTTTCTTTAAATCCATTTAGATTAGATTTATTTCTTGCAATTTCATATATAACATAAAATAGTGGAAATCAAAACACTTCGAAATTCATACATTCATCAACATAAAATGCAAAAACCAATGAGATTCATAAAAATCGTGCAATGAAATGTGTGTGTGTGTGTGTGTATTCAACATCATCTAAACTGTACATTTTTACAAAATGGCACATCGTGCCCTATATACAAAACAACAGCAAGTGCCCTAACATAAAAAAAATCCATATGGTGGTGGCCTAGATACAGAATGGAAGCCATTGGTCACACATTGGCCACTTCCACCCTCGCCACCCTTAGGATCATCCTGGAAATTGATCTTTATTCTCTTGATCCAAGAAGAACCTCGAGTGGTTTTGTTCCTAGGTGTGGTTCGTCGCTTTGGAGGCTGCACAAAGAAAAACCATTTTTATAAGTTTTTTTCCACAGTGAATTAAATGACTTACAAAATGATACTCTATAATTCAACATAAGACAACTCATTGCATATGGTACTGAAAATAATGAGGGTGTTACCCTCCTCCACGACCCTAATTTCTAAGCAATGCCACCCTGTTTCAATTACAAGGATCAAATCATGAAATTTAAACAAATATGCATAAAATCAATTCCATTCATGATACATAAAAAATGATCATCAACACATTATCTCACCATGAATATCTCGGGCATCGATGGAGAGTCGGTGGCAGGTGGAGCAGTCGGTTGTACAACTTGCTCCGAGGAAACCTCTACTATGGCATCCTCGTTGGATGGCACAGATGGAAATGGTGGGGGGGGCGGATGGCATACAGGTGCATCCACTATGGATGGATGCGATGGAAAAGGTGGTGTGGATGGGTGGCCCATTGATACATCCACTGAGGATGCATGGAATAAGAAAGATGGTGGGGGTGGGCAGTGATGAACCCCCACAGGTTGTATAAGTGATGGACTAACAATTGGTCTAGAAATAGGTAACCCTAAATCCATGGTCAGGTTCCCAAGGACTGGACTAGTACTATAACTGAAAAAAATATCAGTATCCTGCATACACATTAATAAGATTGTTATTAGTACCAAATAGTAACATTCAACAACATAAATACAACAAATTTGATATTTAAACGAGATTTAACTCAACACATGATACTTGTGAAGCAAGTGACTTTTCCATCCTAGGTGGACATTTCTTGACACTGCCTGGTCTCGCAACCTATAGAAACACAAGAACATTGTAAATTTGAGGATGTGAGAAAATAAAGAAATCACTATGGTGAATTTATCAAATGTGACGCATACCTATGTATGTGGTACATCGAACAAACAAGTTTTCTCTATTGTTGCATCAATGGTGGAGATAAACACTGATGTTTCTAACAATGTAGAGGGTCTTTTATACAGGCGTAGCAACTGCAAAACATCATACAACAAAATATCGAAATAAATACATAGAATAATATATAAATATATAACAATGAAGAACATAGAGATGGTTAAGATACTAACCTCCACCATGAAGCTCTGGTGTCCAATGGCCTCCATAGGCCCATAGTGAGTATGCATGCAACTCGAGTATCTGTGAGGCTCACATGAACGACTGCTTCATCCATGTGCCCTCTCCCCACTGCACTCTGCTCTAAGGGTTGAAGGTTTGACCCCTCTATCAATGTCACCAGTAGGAACCTTTGTCGAGATAGTGCAACAAAACTACCATGTTGCACTATACTTCGAGTCAAGGTTGATAGATCTACATATCCCATTGCAATCCCTCTACAATGGGAGGATGTTGGGTAGGAGGGTTAGGCCTTCGCCTAGGGGGATGAGGACCTAACATGGGATCATGCCTTGCATGCTCTCGATCATTTGTGGACCCTTCACCCACCCCATGGAAATCACCAATGTCAAAGTAGTTCACATGGTGACCCAAAAATAAATTATTCCCATAATTTTCTCAAAAAATATAAAGTCACCTCCATGATATTGCAAGGAGGCTTGTCAAAGACCATGAACCACCTATCCATCTAGTTTTGAAGAATTTGTGGGTGGATGCACCTATCTATACAAATTTTTTTCTTGTTGACAGGTGGTTGTTGTCTAGTTTGGGGATCAATAAAAAGAGACATCAACTCTTGTTTTGAAATACCCAAGTCTCTAACTTGGTTTATATCGATTACAGTCCTATATAATTCGGACATCCTAGCTCTATATTCAGAAATAGTAGTTAATTTCCCTTGGAAACTTGCAATGGACGATACAATGGTGTCCAATGAAGTGGCCAAGGAAAATCGGCTAGGATCCCTTATGCCCATTAATTCATACACAAGTGATCTCAATGTGCCCAACCCCTCATCAATCTTTGTGTTTATATTTGGTGGTTGGGGTGGGTTGGGGTTTTCCTCACCTTGGTTTGATTGTGAATGGTTTTCATTGTCTCAGGGTTCCATTTTATAATATTTGTTGCAACTTAATAAGGCATGGCATATAAATTAGGTTGGTTTTTTTAATTAAAATAGAAAATTACAAAAAACATCAATACATATTTAAAAAAAAAAAAAAAACAATCATATTTCTTGTAAATTCTCTATGTCTATTTTCTAAGGGAAAGTGTTAGGCAATGTAAGAGGTGACTCTCTCTATATTTTCTAGATGAGATTTCTCTAGAAGATTAGAAATTTCTATAATTTAGATTATTTTAGAATATATTAAATTAATTGAATAAATGTAAAAATTACTAGTGGTGTTAGCACAAATTTCCAACCTCCAATTGAGTTGATATAACTTGTTATTATAGTGATGAAAACTTGGCTAATTCAAGAATAAAAGCCCCAAATTGTCACTAGATAAACCCATCTCCATTTGGGCTACTGCTTGCTAGCCTCAGGGGGAGTCCCTAGGGTGTTTTATTGTTGTCCTAAGTCTGATTTTCTGCATTTAACGACAAAAAACAATCATTGTTATGTTTTGGATAGCATGTTAAAATTCCAAAACAAGGGAAAAATATAGTTTGTTTTCTTAGAGGGGTCCTTCAGGGTTAGAAAATTAAATATATACGAGAAATCGAGAAAGAAATTACTCAAAATATCAATATAAATCACAATGAACAACAAGGAAATCGACTAATCTAATTGCAAAAAACCACACAGTGCCATCAAGAATTAAAAATAGAACACAAACAAAAAATTTATTTATTAATAGGTTTATAAGAGGGTTGGTTGTGCCACAATTGACAAGTACACAAATGGTACAATGATAACTTTTTTCAAAGAAGAGTAACTAGACTAAGAATGAGAGAGAATAATGAGAGAAGAAAAGTATGCTAGTTGTTGCAATAATCCAACCAATAACCAATGAAGACCATCCAATATATAGGAGAGGAGTGTGAAAAAAATAGGAGCTAATGTGCATGAGGGAATAAGTGTGAGTGAGAAATTTAGGAATTAATGCACATGAGGGAATAAGTGTGAGTTAGTAATGTGCATGGGTGAGTTATGAGTGAGAGTGTACACACATGGTGAGTTAAATAATGGCTACGATGCATGGAGGATAATTTTATCTTTCCAACACATGTTAGATTGTTAAATTTGGCCAAGGGATGAGGGAATTATGAGTTAAAGGGAAATTTGCCCTATTTTTTCGAGATTTCCTAAAATTTAGGAATTTTGCATTTAAAAGCAATTTAGGGAGAAATTTTAGAAACCAATTGCATGGAAAGTGAGAGGAACAAAGTGAAAAAAATTATCCTTGAATGGCTAAAATTTCTCTAGACAATGCCACCTCACCCACGCGCCAACTCTTTAGCTTAATTAATTCCCATTTAATACATAATCCTTGGAAAATGTGCCCTTGGTCCATGATGCCATGTAGATTCCACATCATCCTGATACTCTGCCACATGTCAAAATATGAGATCGCCACTTGTCACTATTGGAGATGATGATGATTACTAAAAACATAATTTCCAAAAATAGCCATCCAGTCCCAAAAATTTGAAACTTGTCGAAACTGACCGAAACTCTCCACAAATGCTCGGAATCACTAGGTGACCACCATCATGTGTCTACTTATAAAAATAGACACTACTAAAAATAGAAATTCCTCACCTGACCATGATATTATACTCATTGGATTCGATTTTTTGCAAGGAATCTAAATCCGCAATCAGAATTAACATGCGAGCCCTAGCGCTCAACCTACTAAAAATAGAAATGTGTGCCAAATCATCCCAAAAAAGGTAAAAAAGACTCAGAATGTCTCAAGGATCAATAATATGTGCTCAGAATATGATTATGGGGCATGGAGCTCAAACTGTTAAAAATAGAAAATTCTTGCATTTCGCCTGGAAAAGTGTTATCGGGCCTAGAATCATGCAAGGACCATCACTATATACTCAGAACTGCTCCAAACTGTCAAGAGACCCATTCCAACTGTGACTCCTAAAAATTAGAAACATGTTTTGTATGTAGACATGATCCAGGCAGAAATCAGTGGCCACCCACCTATTCCACTGGATCAAACCATGGGTTTCCACCTTGGCATTTTTCCTACAGTTTTTTGGGTCCTGAACTTTCAGGGTCGTTTTGAGGCCCTAAACGAAGTTTGTTGGGCACGGAAGTGCCTAAAATATTTTGAAATTAAAGTTTGGGTTGAACGGAATATTTACTCCTCGGCTAGACCTTTCCAACAAGGTATAGAACGCCCCAAACGGAGATTGTATGCAAAAGTTACGCTCTTGGGAAGTTGGCATTCCAACTACCCCCATCAGGGATTGCAAACCTTTTGGCATTTCGTCTTCCGGGGTTAAGGTTTTAGATTTTCTTTATGTTAAAAATGCCTCTAGATCCTCATTGTAAATATCATCATCTTCTTGTGAATGAGCGTAGACATCACATCTCTTCTTAGAGATAAGTTGCCACCATTCTAGTGAGTCATTCACTCTGTAATTTTACAGTTTTTGTACATTCTCTCATTAATAAAAATCGTGCATTATTGTATCTCTCTCTTTGCAATATCTTTGTATATTTCTTTGTTATATATATGTCTTCATTTCATTCTCAAGATAATCTGGATCAATGGTATCATAGGAGGCTACTCCTTTTTGTTTTTTGTGCATGTCCCTGATGAGGCCAAGGTATAGAGAGTTGGGTCACTGATCTAGGTGGATATCGATGGCCACCCACCTATTCCAACTGGCTCAAAACAATTTGTTGGCAATTTACTATTTTTAACAGTTTTTTGGGTCCTAAACTTTTGGGGCCATTTCGAGGGCCTAAACGACGCTTTTTAGTGATCGGGCACCTCAATGATAGTTAAAGGCATGATTGATTATGTGAAATGGAGCTCCTCTTCAATACCTTTCCAACAAGATATCGTGCGTCACAAATGGTGATCGTATACCAAAGTTACGCCCCTGGGAAGTTGATACACCAAACTACCCAAAACGAGGTCGACAAAATTGTTGGCTTTTCATCGTCCGGGGTTAGGGTTTTGGATTTTCTTTATGTTAAAAAAGAATTTGGATCCTCATTGTAACAATCATCTTCTTGTGAATGAGCGTAGTCATCACATCTCTTCTCTTAATTTGCCACCATTCTAGTGAGTCTTTCACTCTGTATTTCTACAGTTTTGTACATTTCACTCAGTAATAGAAATTGTTTATTACTGTATCTCTGTGTTTATGGTTATATATCTGTTATATTACTGGATATCTGATATATCTCTATACATTTCTTTATTATATCTCTGATCTCATTTCCTGCTGAAAATAATTTGGATCAGTGGTATCAAAGAAGGTTTCTCTTGATCATTTTTCAGTGCATGTCCCCGACGAGGTCCAAGTCCAAGTATAGCAAGTTGGGTCTCGATCTTGTCTCTCTTGAGAAAAATCGATCTCGCATGCCCAAAACACCCTCCATAGTGGAAGAAAATAAAAACAACAGAGCAGAAGATTCTATTAATATGTTGCTTGAAAAATCTCTCATGCGACAAATGGACAAAATGATGGAGAATTTTGCCCACATCCTTATGTTAGCACTCTGTAAATTTGTTCGGTTGATAAACAAACTACAGAGGTAACCTACAAACAAACTTTAGAGTTGGGTACTAGCCTGCTCAGCTCAGAGAGGGATCTCTCGTGTCACTTGGTGTTTCTTTGGCAATCAATGGCTAGATTTAATTTGTTTTTGGGGGGGTTTTATAAATTTGTTGGCAAGGAAGGGAAGGGACACTTAGGGATATGGAGTCAAAATTATGAAAATGAATAAAAACACTGACTAGCTAGTAGAACTCTCCATAGGATAAAGGCTAAATGAGGTGATGAATCTGAGTTATAATTTGTAATTTGCGAAGTGTAAGAAGAAAAGAGAAAACAAATAACTGCATCAGAGCATTTATGAAATAAATTCTGAATTAGTCATGAAGAGATTAACATAGTTTAAATTGCTTAAGCCAAGAGCATCACAAGATGAATTATGGGCTTTTAAACTATCCAATTTAAACAAAAGACAGTGTAAATGGAATTAAAGAACAGAGCAAATACATACAATGAGAGAAGACAAAACTCATATCACCACCATTAGAATCGTTTTATACAGACTTCAAAAGCTTCTGCATATGTATTCAATTCAGCTCCAAAAAATTACAATAGAGTTCATAACAACCAGAATTGTGCCCTTGCACTTCTGCCAACCATTAATACATTGGGAACTTCTAATACTTATACAATTCGAGTTACTTTAGTTAGAAACCAATTACAATAGTTGAATTGAAACGTTTCATCTTCTAAAACTGAGTACAATGATTACAAATGACAGTTTTCAGAAAAATGTTTCATGATCCAACTGTCGATTCCTATGACGCTTCAGCTCCTTCCTTTGCTACATTCTCTTTGAAATGTCACTTGTACTCTTTAAAATCTAATTCCATTTATCCATATTCTCCTTAAATATTTGGGAATAATATATTTGAATAAAAATAATTCCCAAATATTTTTTATCATGTAGAATTAAATTTCCATATTTTAATTCATGCCCGTGGTTTTTAAAAACCATTTATTGCTTGCTTCCCATGGTTTTGAAAACCATGTCTTGTTTTGACCAATTTACCATTTCACTATGAAAACCATTCACTGGTTTGTTTCCCATGGTTTTGAAAACCATGTCTTGGTTACCATCTTTGGTAAAACATTTTTAATCATCTTCTTTTACTTTTGTAAAACCTTTGGATAAACAATTATCCAAATCTTCCTTTCACGTGCATCTTCCCATTTAAAAACATTTACTTCTCTATTGTAAAATTCAATTTTCACCTCTGTGAAATTTTTCCACCGGGATGAAGAAATTTGTTGGAAATTCCATGATTAGTATTGAAACGAACATAAATATGCCACACATAAACCATATATTAAGTGTTTTCCATGGTATTTCGGGCTTGGGAGGAGTGGTTTTAACCCACACCACTTTTACTCCCGAAATGTGTCACGTAAGAACACGTCTCCCTGGCCAAAAACCACAGTCCAAATTTCAGCCCGCCTTTAAAAAATTAACCTTCGTTTGCTTTCACCCCCGAAATGTATGTGTGCCTTCCATCCACCCTTTGACTTTTTCACATTAAAATTTGAGATTCGTGCCCATGATTTGACGTGAAGTCATGAATTAAATATTGGATTAAATATTAATATAAATATTTTAATATAAAAATATTTATATTAATAATAATAAACCATTTTTCCATTTTCTAAGGACTTTGGGAATATGAGGCTTATCACAGGACATTGTGGACAGGAAAAGGGTGCTTAAGCTTAATAAAAGGAATATTTTAATTTTCAACAGGAATATGATAATAAGGGTAAAAATGAATGAAGTGATGGAATCGAGGGATTTAGATAAGCATTAAGGCTAGATATATATTTGGGATATTTTCCAATTTTTGACTCATGGAGCACATGACTATTTTGGATGATCAGTCCAGTGAAGGATTTAGGTGATGGGAGCTTGACGGAGCTGGTGAAAAAGTTTTAAAATCTAAGTGGAAAGATAGCACAAGGACAAGATGCTTTGGAAAAATTAATGCAAATTAGCATGTGATAACATTTCTCCAATGGGGATGTTATCCTCCCAATGAGGTAGCAAAGAACTCGTAGACCCGGTGCCTGATCTATTGAGTTGCTCCCAAAACATGTGTGTGTACCCTACTTCGACCTGTCACCAGTGTCCGCTGAAAACCAAAGTCTGCATGCTACTCTGAACTAAAGACTGAACATTGAATACACCGCTAAAATTTGACTGTACACACTACTGAAAATCCAAACTAAAAAATGATTGACCAACAAGCTTATTCACACCTACCTACCCTAACTGTTGAAATGAACTGTCAATCAAGTGAAATCATAATGCCAATGCAACCATGCAATCATTTTATCCAGTGTTTGTTTTCTTTGCACATGCTTGCTCCAAATCTTGTTTACTAATAATTCATTCAAGAATTTACCTATAAATTCAAATCTCAAAAAATTAAAAACATTGGGATTGTTTACTTCCTCCAAAAAAACTGCAAATGGATCCTCTAAAACATGCACAAAACAACAATCATGTTTCACCCCTTCCACTGCATTATTTTTTTCATGTGATTTAACCTGTTGATTGCCCCCAAGAGGCTGAAAAAACTATTGAGACTGTTGGAAATAACAATCTTCTAAATCAGAAGACAGTGTTGGCTGAAATGAAACCCCTGGTGGAAAGAAATCCATTTCTAACACTGACGTTGATTGACCATCATCTTTATTTCCAAGCTAGTAGTTGAGCACGGGCTACAAATCTAAACTGAAATAACCTTCATGTAATTAGCAACACGGTCATCAAATGCATGAGAAGGTTGTTGGTCTTCCTCACTGATAACAATTTGCTCATGTAAAACAGCATCACTCTGAATGCAGTCAGACTTCCCTGTTTCCTCTGTTATCTCATGATTTTCTTTCAACAATTCAAAGGAAGAAAAACATAATGGAAGATCATTTTCATTTGCAAGTCCACTTCTTTCTTCATATTCAACATCATGCCTGGAGGACTTCTAATTTGAAACATTATAAACATTTTGTTTCAGCAATTTGAAAGAAGCAAAACACAATGGCAAGGTTCTTTCACGTGATTCAAAACCTTTTTTATTTTATTCATTGTTGTCATATGCACATTTCTCAATTTCTTTGGATTGTTGAACACAATCATTTTCAGATTCATCTTCGACCAATGGCTACAATTTTGAACTGACAAGGCCTTCTACATAACAAGTAACAGGGTCATCAAACACATGAGAAGATTGCTACAATTTCTTGTCAATTTTTTCCAGTGAATCAGTGTGATTTGGCATCAGCGCACATTCCTTTGCTTCAACGATGATCTTAGAATTTTCTTTCAACAATTTAAATGAAGAAAAGCATAAACGTAAAGAATTTCCTTCAGCTAATTCAGTACTTTCTTCTTTGTAACTGTGATATGTAGGTTGATTTCTCTCATTACATTATTGAAAAGGAACATTTTCTGATAGAGAACATGAAGTTGGTTGTTTTAGGAAGTCAACATCATAATCATCATCATATTTATCATATATAGGAAAATCAGTAACATCTGCAATGTCATCTAACAAGGAAAAGATTGAAACATCAACATGTTCTTCAACAAACTGATTTGCAAATTCATCTTCTTGATTGTCTACAAATGAATACATAAAACAATCAGCCCATGCTTATCATGGGATGGATCAGAAGCTAAATTATCTCCTTTTCTTTCAATAAGTGGAATATAATCCTTTTCAAAATCATTAGCATTTAAAACTTCAAGATGGCCTATGATATTATTAAGTCTTTGCTCAAGATTCAAATCAATTGTTTTATGTTCATATTCACTGCCATGTTCTTTAGCATCCAACTCCTTGTTTTGAATCTGTTTACATGCTTGGATATTGTGTTGAATCTCCTGAGCATCATTAAACATTTGTTGTAAGGAATTAGGTCTTCTTTCCATCAGGAGGAAATAAAAAAATCTGGATGAAGAGTTGTTGTATAATGGAGCATGGAAACAGCTTCAATGGGTTGAATTTCTTTGGGAAAATTGTATTAAATACTGGAAAACCTCTTGTTGAATGTAGAAATATTTTCATTGCTTTGCCTTTTCAAGGCATAGAACTCTGTAAGTTGTAGATTCAAAGATTTCTTCTTGCCCCAAAACTTCGAAAATACATTCTTCAATTCCTCCCATGAGCTAATTGTCTCTCGCTGCAAGTGTTTAAACAATTCTTTGGTATCTCCTTTCAAGGATTGAGACAAGGCCCTCATACAAACATCATCATGAGCAATCTCAAACAAATCTATAAAATGTTCAAAATCTTGGATGTGTTTTTTGGTTGTGATGGCATTAGGTTCTCCATCAAACACAGATAGGTACTTATAGTGCTTTGGAGGAAAATCATGAAGGATGTGAGGTAATTTTAAAGGATTGTATCTATGTTGAATATTAGAGGGTGTTAGATCAAGTACAAGAGGTGAGACCTCGGCCTTGGTTTCATGAGGCTCATCAACTTGGCTATGGTCATCACATGGCTCAGATGGAAGATTTTGTTCAAAATCAGTGATACAGTGAGGAGATGTATGTACAAATTTAAGAGGAGGATATACAATTGAAATATTATCATGATCATCATTTGAATGAAGCAGGTAAAGAAAAATTTGTTTAGCATGTTCAGGAAAGGACAAAAGGTACATAGTAACAAAAAATATTATGTCTTGGAAAAAAATCAACTTTAGGTACTTGTTTTCTCCCATGATGTCCTTTCATAGCTTTGTCAATGGATCTCATCCTCCAGTGGAGTCTCTAAATTGCATTTGAAGCTTGAGTGGAGTCGCCAATAAAATTGCCAGGCTACTGATCAGTCTTTGGATAGTGGAGTCGCCATGAAAATTTTGAATTCTAGATTCTTGAAAATGGATTCGTCGGGTGAATGATGTACAACATTTCTGTGTCTGAATACTTTTCACCATCAGTACTCAAATCTGAACTTTGACGTTTCTCCCAAGGAATATTTCACCTTCGTTCCCCAGCAATGGCACCAGAATGTTAGCACTATGTAAATTTGTCCGGTTTCTAAACAACCAACAGAGGTAACCTACAAACCAACTTTAGATTTGTGTACTAGCCTACTTAGCTTGGAGAGGGCTCTCTCATGTCACTTGGTGTTTATTTGGAAAACAATGGCTAGATTTAATTTGTTTTTGGGGGATTTTTATAAATTTGTTGGAAAGGAAGGGGAGGGACACTTAGGGCTATGGAGTCAAAATTCTGAAAACGAATGAAAACACTAATTGGCCAGTAGAACTCTCCAGAGGATAAAGGCTAAATGAGGTGATGAATATGAGTTATAATTTGTAATTTGCAGAGTGTAAGAAGAAAAGAGAAAACAAGTAACTGCATCAGAGCATTTATGAAATAAATTCTGAATCAGTTATGAAGAGCTTAACACAGTTTAAATTTCGTAAGTCAAGAGCATCACAAGATGAATTATGGGCTTTTAAACTATCCAATTTAAACAGAAGACAATGCAAATGGAATTAAAGAACAGGGGAAATGCATACAATGAGAGAAGACAAAACTCATATCACCACCATCAGAATCTTTTCATAGAGACTTCAAAAGCTTCTGCATATGTATTCAATTCAGCTCCAGAAAATTACAATATAGTTCAGAACAACCAGAATTGTGCCCATGCACTCCTGCCAACCATTAATACATTGGGAACTTCTAATACTTATACAATTTGAGTTCCTTTAGTTATAAACTGATTACAATAGTTGAACTGAAATGTTTCGACTTCTAAAACTTAGTACAATGATTACAAATGACAGTTTTCATAAAAACGTTTCATGATCCAACTATCGATTCCTCTGATGATTCCGCTCCTTCCTCTGCTACATTCTCTTTGAAATGTCACTTGTACTCTTTCAAATCTAATTCCATTTATCCATATTCTCCTTAAATATTTGGGAATAATATATTTGAATAAAAATATTTCCCAAATATTTTTTATCCTGTAGAATCAAATTTTCATATTTTAATTCATGCCCATGGTTTTTAAAAACCATTTATTACTTGCTTCCCGTGGTTTTCAAAACCATGACTTGTTTTTCCCAATTTACCATTTCACTGTGAAAACCATTTACTAGTTTGTTTCCCATGGTTTTGAAAACCATGTCTTGGTTACCATATTTGGTAAAACATTTTTAATCCTCTTCTTTTACTTCTGTAAAACCTTTCGATAAACAATTATCCAAATATTCCTTTCACGTGCATCTTCCCATTTAAAAACATTTACTTCTTTGTTGTAAAATTCAATTTTCACCTCTGTGAAATTTTTCCACCGGGAGGAAGAAATTTGTTGGAAATTCCATGATTAGTATTGAAATGCACATAAATATGCCACACATAAACCATATATTAAGTGTTTTCCATGGTATTTCAGGCTTGGTAGGAGTGGTTTTAACCCACACGACTTTTATTCCTGAAATGTGTCACATAAGAACACGTCTCCCCGGCCAATAACCACGGTCAAAATTTCGGTTTACCTTCAAATAATTAACCTTTGTTTACTTTCACCCCCCGAAATGTATGTGCGCCTTCCATCCACCCTTTGACTTTTTCACATTAAAAATTGAGATTCATGCCCATGATTTGACGTGGGGTCATGAATTAAATATTTTAATATAAAAATATTTATATTAATAATAATAAACCCTTTTTCCATTTTCTAAGGACTTTGGGCATATCAGGCTTATCACATGACTTTGTGGACAGGATAAGGGTTATTAAGCTTAATAAAAGGAATATTTTTTATTTTCAACGAGAATATGATAATAAGGGTAAAAATGAATGAAGTGATGGAACCAAGGGATTTAGATAAGAATTAAGGCTAGATATATGTTTGGGATATTTTCCAATTTTTTACTCATGGAGGACATGACTATTTTGGATGATCAGTCGAGTGATGGATTTAGGTGATGGGAGCTTGACGGAGCTGGTGAAAAAGTTTTAAAATCTGAGTGGAAAGACAGCACAAGGACAAGATGCTTTGGAAAAATTAATGAAAATTAGCATGTGATAACACCTTCAACGCTTGTCGATAACAGCAGACACGTATTCATCAAGCGACCAATGTGGAGGAACCTCTCCTTTCAAGGTACAAGTTAATTTTGATATTCTCATATTTTAAGGTCAAATAGATGTGGATGCCCTAGAAAAATGGTTAAATCTGCTAGAAGGTTACTTCTTTGTTCACCATTTTTCCGACAAAGAAAAGATCACCTTCACACTCATTAAGGCTCTCCCCCATGTCAAACATTGGTGGGAAACTTAATGGGAAAAAAGCTCCATAGAGGAGTCTAGAATATATGGGGCCAATCCCACTTGGGATTTTTTTGTGGATGTGATCAAGGAACAATATTACCCTATTGGTAACTATGACGACCAGTACATGATATGGACCATGCTGTGACAAGAGAGAGGCCAAACAATGTCGGAGTTCACAAATACTATCCATACCTTACACACCAATATGGGTATCAAAGACTCTGAGTGGCATCTGTTTCTGAAATATCGCGGGGCTCTACATAGGTACATCCAAATAGAAATGGATTTCCTGGACATCTCATCATTGAGATCTGTCTATCGATATGTTGTCAAAATCGAGCAGAAATTTAGGCACTGGAATAAATGGGAGTTCGGATCTGCAAATCCGCAAAAACAAAAGTATAGTAAAGATGTCCCTAACAACCAGCCTCCAGAAAACCATTCCAAGCCACGCGAAAATAAGGGTAACGGAAAGACGAAGAAGGACACTGGAAAGTGGTGTGATTTCCACAAAATCCCCTAGCACGACACTGATGAATGTCGCTCAAAACAATCATTGGTGGTTGAGATCAAAGAAAAGGAGCTGAACCCTGATTCAAAATCTGATTCAGAAAGTAATGGGATAAGACAGATCATCGACGCAAACCCCACTGCTACTATCGTGACCAAAACAATTCAACAAGAAGAACCAGCAAATCCTGAAGAGGGGGGGCACCTTTTTCATTCACAGATGTGGGTGAAGGGGACCCCGCTGCATTTTATTTTTGATATCGGAAGCCAGGAGAACCTCATCTTAGTAAATGTCATCAAACAGTTGGGATTGTCGACAACACCACACCTGCAACCATACAACATCGGGTGGCTTCGCCAGGGAAGAGATCTTCATGCTAGCCAGCAGTGTCAATTTTCATACAACATCCATCCCTTCAAGGATGAGGTATTATGTGATGTTGCCCCGTTGGATTTCTGTGATGTTCTTTTGGGCTAGCCATATATGTGGAAGCGCCATGATATTTATGAGTCTCAACTCCGTAGTGTCATTGTTACTTTGGGGGGTCATCTCTATAGAATACTAGAGGTAGTTCTGACTACTATCCCACCAAAACAGTGTTGCAAGGTAATATATTATACTACAAAATTATGCCTCTTCATAATCTATTCAAAAGGTGAACAAAAGGACATTACAACCACTGCAGCCTTGGCCCAAGACCTTTCTATCCAACAGAAGAAGATTGCAGAAGAGAAAGAAGATATTGTTTCCTCACCTACAATGGTGCCTACACACTTCCCAGTAAATCCAAGATACAACAGGTTGGTTGAAAAAATTCAACCCCTCCAGCAATAGGTTCGTGACAGCCTTCAACAAGCTAAGCAGCGCAACTTCTCCAGCGAGGCAAGCAGCTCACCAAGATTCAGATTTAGCAAACACTTTCCCCTCTCTCAGGGGAACTCAATGAAATGGATATCATCGCTTCCTAAATAAGGAGTATTTATCTATGTGGATATCTGTGGCCACCAACCTATTCCAACTAGCTCAAAACAGTTTGTTGGGAATTTACTATTTTTAGCAGTTTTCGGGTCCTAAACTTTTGGGGCCATTTTGAGGGCCTAAACGATGTTTTTTTTCAATCTAGCACATCAATGATTTCCAAATGCATTATTGATCCTATGAAATGAATCTCCTCATCGATACCTTTCTAACGAGCTATTGTGCACCCCAAACGGAGATTGTATGCCAAAGTTACGCCTTCAGGAAGTTGATACACCAAACTACACAAAACAGAGTCCACAAAATTGTTGTCTTTTCATCTTTTGGGGTTAGGGTTTTGGATTTTCTTTATGTTAAAAATTCCTTTGGAGGATCATTTTAAAAATCATCTTCTTGCGAATTAGCATAGCCGTCACATCTCTTCTTAGAGATAAGATGCCACCATTCTAGTGAGTCATTCACTCTGTAATTTTACAGTTTCTGTACATTCTCTCATTAATAAAAAATTTGCATTATTGTATCTTTGTGTTTTTTGTAATATATTTGTATATTGATTTGTTATATCTCTGCCTTCATTTCATTCTCAAAATGATCTGAACCAGTGGTATCATAGCATGCCACTCCTTTTTGTTTCTTGTGCATGTCCTCGACGAGGTCCGGGTATAGAGAGTTGGTCTCGAGCTAGTTTCCCTTGAGGATAATCTCTCTCACCAACCCAAGAGGCCTCCCATGGAGGAAGAGAAGAGATACGGGGGAGAATAATATCTGATCAAGTTGTTTCTCGTGGAATCCCTCACGCAACAGAGGAACAATATGTTGGAGAATTTTGTCCAAATCCTTCAACGATTGCCAACAATAGTAGGCGTGTCTTCGTCAAGAAGTTGTTTTGGAGATGCTACTCCATTCAAGGTACAAGTCAATTTTGATATTCCCATATTTTAAGGTCATATCGATGTGGATGCTTTGGAAAAATGGTTAAATTTTCTATAAGGTTATTTCTTTGTTCATAATTATTTCGACAGAGAAAATATCACCTTTGCGCTCCTTAAGGCTCTCCCCCATGTCAAACATTGGTGGTAAACCTACTAGGATAAAAGTTTCACAGAGGAGTCTTGAATATTTGGGGCTGGGCCCACTTGGCATTTTATTATGGATGTGTTCAAGGAGCAATATTACCATGTGGGAAACTATGATGACTAGTACATGAGATGGACCATGCTGCATCAAAAGTGGGACCAAACAGTCTCGGAGTTCACAAATACCTTCCATACCTTGTGCAGCAAGTTGGGTATCAAATACTTCGAGTGACATCTGGTTCTGAAATACCATAAGGATCTACACATGTACATCCAAACCGAAACAAAGTTGTTGTACATCTCATCACTGGGAGCTACTTATAGATATGCTGTCAAAATCGAGCAGAAATTCAAGCAGTAGAAAAAGAGGGAATTCGGTTCTACAAATCAACAACAACCAAAGCATGGTAAAGGCAACCCTAACTCACAGAGAAACCAACCTCAAGACAACCAATTCAAGGTGTAGGAAAAGAAGAGAAATGGGAAGATGAACAAGGACACTGGGAAGTGGTGTGACTTCCAAAAAATCCCTTGGCACAACACCGATGAATGTCGCTCAAAACATTCATTGGTGACCGAGCTCAAAGAAACAGAGTCGAGCCCCAACTCAAACTCTGATTCAGACAATAATAAAATGAAATGGATAATTGATGCAGAACCCACTTCTACTATCGTGATCGTAACAATCCAACCAGAAGAACCAAAGGATCCTGAGGAGGGGGAGCGCCTTTTCCATTCACAGATGTGCGTGAAGAGGACCCCATTGCATTTTATTTTTTATAGCGGAAGCTAGAAGAACCTCATCTTAGCAGAGGTTTTCAAGCACTTGGATTTTTTGACAACACCACACCTGCAGCCATACAAAATCAGATGGCTCCATCAAGGACACGATCATTGTGTCAGCCAGCAATGTTGTCTATCATACAACATCAATCCCTTCAAGGATGAGGTATTGTGTGATGTTTCCCCACTGGAAATCTGTGATGTTTTGTTAGGCCAGCCATATATGTGGAGGCGTCATGTTTTTTATGAGTCTCGACCCCGTAGTGTCATTGTTACTCTAGGGGATCATCCCTATAGAATACCAAAGTTAGTTTTGACTATTGTATCAACAAAACAGTGTCACAAAGTAATATCTCATACCGCAAAGTTTAGCCTCTTCACAACCTGGTCAGAAGAGAAGGATATTGCATCCTCGACCCAAGACCCTTCTATACAGAATAAGCAAATCAACAAGATTGTAGAAGAGCACCAAGATATTCCTACTACACCTATAGGGGTGCCTCCACACTTCCCAATCAAACCAAGTTATGATAAATCCCTTCATGTTCTTCAAGTTTCACATTCACCGACAGAGTCCTCCCAAACTCAGGAATATCATGCATCCATATTGATTAAATGGATCCAATCCCCCCAACAACAGGTTCATAATATCCTTCAACAAGCTAAGCAGGGCAACTTCTTTAACAAGGCAAGCAACTCAACCAGGTTTAGATTTAACAAAATCTTACCTGGGGACTTGGCACAATATAGTCCATTGCTTCCTAAGGGGGGAGGATTGATCTAGGTGGAAAAAGGTGGCCACCCACCTATTCCACTGGCTCAAAACATGGGTTTCCACCTTGGCAGTTTTTCTATGGTTTTTCGGGTCCTGAACTTCCAGGGTCGTTTTTGAGGCCCTAAACGACATTTTTTGGGCAAGACAACGCCTAGTAAATTCTTGGATACATAGTTTGGGCCAAATGGAATATGTACTCCTTGGTTAGACCTTTTCTACAAGGTATAGAATGCCCCAAACAGAGATCATATGCAAAAGTTATGCCCTTGGGAATTTGACGTATCAACTACCCCCATTGGGGCCCGCAAACCTTTTGGCGTTTCATCTTTCGGGGTTAGGGTTTTGGATTTTATTTATGTTAAAAATGCCTCTAGAACCTCATTGTAAATATCATCATTCTCTTGTGAATGAGTGTAGCCATGAAATCTCTTTTCATAGATAAGCTGCCACCATTCTAGTGAGTCATTCACTATGTAATTTTACGGCTTCTGTACATTCTTAATAAAAATTGTGCATTTTTGTATTTCTGTGTTTATTGCAATATCTCTGTATATTTATATGTTATATCTCTGCCTTCATTTTGTTCTTAAAATAATATGGATCAAGACATCTCTCTCAAAATGCAAAGGAACACAAGCCAACTCTAACTTTGAACAAAACGATTTTGTATCAATAATATACCTATCTTTGATGGGAACCAACCTCTTGCTTAACACAAGTGCTAAAATCTGGGAGAATCTCAAAATACCAACCAAAATAGTGCATGTTGGATCTTAACCCTCAATATTTTCGAGGATGAAAATCTAGGGGTTAACAATGGCGACTCAAGGGGACGAGATCCCCCTGTAGGATGTCGAAATCCATATGAATCTTTGTGTCTGTAAAAATGATGCTCTGTGAGAACTCTATAAGATGTACCAATGATTCTCTGAAAATATATGTACCAAAATATACCCTTGTAAATGTGTGGAAGGAAAGAAGGCCATGTAAGATGACAAAGAAGATCTTGTAATTTGACCTATGATACCAAAACATATCCAATGGGCCATGGAGTCAAATCGATATAAATCCTCCCACTGAACATTGAAACATAAGGGGCCTCATCCAAATACACTACCTTCTACCACCCAATATGTACACTCATCCCTGTGGTAATGTGTTGATGTCGACACAAGGGAGAGAGACACTTAATCATATGTCAATAATGTAAACACTTTTCAAGTGCAACGGAACACCACCAATAATGACATTGTGTCCTAAGGTATGAGCACAACATTTCATTGTGAAATATGTTTTGAAGTCAAACAATGACAAGGATCATACAATCAAGGCCCAATGATACTCAGCCTTGTCGGATGCGAGATAACCGCCAATGAGGCGTATGGCTACCAAGGTGCTCTACTTATGGTTCATCCATAGATAATGTGTCGAAGTCGATACAGGATGACTTGCTGAAAAGAAGAGAAATGATGTCTCTCTTCCCTTGGCGTGAAGTCGTAACTCAAGAAGATCAAGATGAAAAAATTAGTTACCATATCCCTATTGTTGGATAAGGGGAACGACTAACTCAAAGAAAAAGACTCCATGATAAGAAACGAGGAGACATGACATAATATGACTCAATACTTTCCTATGTCTCCTCAAATTACCCATCCTAAAGGCTCAATGCTTTGGAAACATGAACAATGGGACCCCCATCCAAGCTCACTCTAGTGATAGACACAAAGGCTCGACATGTGATAGATAGACATTCAAATTTTGACCCAAGAAAATCGCTACTGGAGAGCCATTTATTCATGAAAAGAAAGACACACAAGACACAACCACATGTTGATATAACTAGGAAAAATTTAATGACACTTATGCAAATACTGGAGGGATCATGCAGGGTTAGCACACGAAATATAGATGATAAATAGAGAAATAAATTGCTCAAAAGATCAATATAAATCACAATGAACATTAAGGAAAGTGACTAATCTAATTGAAAAAATTCACAAAGTACCATCAACAAATAAGGTTAGAATACAAACACAAAATTTCTTTATTGATAGGCTTGCAAGAGGGTTGGTTGTGCCACAATTGACAAGTCCACAACCGGTACAACGATCACTTTTCACAAAGAAGAGTAACTAGACTAAGAACGAGAGAGAAGAATGAGAGAATGAAAAGTATGCTAGCTGCTATAATAATCCTACCAATAACCAATAAATACCATCCAATATATAGGAGAGGAGTGTGAAGAAAATACGAGTTAATGCGCATGAGGGAATAAGTGTGAGTGAGAAATTTAGGAATTATTGTGCATGAGGGAATAAGTGTAAGTGAGTAATGTGCATGGGTGAGTTATGAGTGAGAGTGTATGCACGTGGTGAGTTAAAAAATGGATAAGATGCATGGAGGATAATTTTAGTTTTCCAATGCATGTTAGATTGCTAAATTTGGCCAAGGGATGAGAGAGTTATGATTTAAAGGGAAATTCGCCCTATTTTTAGGGATTTCCTAAAATTTAGGAATTTTGCATTTAAAATCAATTTAGGGAGAAATTTTAGAAACTGATTGCATGGAAAGAGAGAATATGTAAAGTGAGAGGAATGGAGTGAGAAAAAATATCCTTGAGTGGCTAAACTTTCTCTAGACAATGCCACCTCACCCATGTGCCACCTCTTTAGCTTAATTAATTCTCATTTAATATGTAATCCTTGGAAAATACGCCCTTGGTCCATGATTCCACGTAGATGCCACATCAACTTGATACTCTGTCACATGTCGAAAGCTCATCTCACCACTTGTCACTGCTAGAGATGACAATGACTACTAAACATAGAAATTTCCAAAAATAGTAATCTGGTCCCAAAAATTTGAAACTTGTCAAAACTAACACAAACTCTCCACAAATGCTCAGAATGACTACGAAACCATCATCATGTGTCTACTACTAAAAATATACACCGTTAAAAATAGACACTGCTAAAAATAGACACCGTTAAAAATAGACACTGCTAAAAATAGAAATTCCTCACATGTTCATGATATTATACTCATTTGATTCGATTTTCCGCAAGGAATCTCAATCTACAATCAGAATCGACATGCGAGCCCTAGTGCTCAACATGCTAAAAATAGAAATGTGTGCCAAATCATCCCGAAAAAAGTCAAAAAGACTTAGAATTTCTCAAGCATCAATAATAAGTGCTCAGAATCTGAATCTAGAGCATAGAGCTCAAACTGCTAAAAATTGAATTTTCTTGCATGTCGCCCAGAAAAGTGTTATCGGGCATAGAATCATTCAAGGACCATCCATGTATTCTCATAACTTCTCCAAACTATCAAGAGACCCACTCAAATTGTGTCTCCTAAAAAGTAGCAACATTTGTTGTATGTAGACATCTCTCTCAAAATGCAAAGGAACACGATCCAACTTTAACTCTGAACAAAACCATTTTGTACTGATCATATACATGTCTCTGATGGGAGACAACCTCCTTCTCAACACAAGTGCTAAAATTTGGGAGAATCTCAAAATGCCATCCAAAATAGTTCATGCTGGCTCTTAACCCTCGATATTTTCAAGGGTGAAAACCTAGGGGTTAACAAGTGGGAGGAAAAGAAGATAAATCAAGCATACCTGGCTTGATTGGGACACGGTGGAAAGATCTTGTCTTTGGTCCTAGACTCTCTATTTTCCCAATGAAGGTATAAATGTGAGGCATGATGTGTGCAATGGGCACAAATCGCACTCATGGTCCGTTCAAAAAGGGCATGACAGAGGAACATGCACGCGTTCCTTCCACAATTCCTATGTGGCACGCTAAGTGGAGGTTCAGGCTTTCCCAAACCTATAGAATCAGGAATGTGTGCATGTTCCTAGGAACATGCGCACTGTCTTGAGAGAGCACATTCCTGCTGAACCCCTTGCCACTTTTTCATCCACCAACTTCGTGCACTCACCCTTATGCATCTAACATTTCATAGAAAAGTTTATAAGATGCACAAGCAAAAAACCTTTACAATTTGAAATAATTTCCTTTATAGAAAAATTGAGAGTGGAATATCAATTGTTTTGATACATTTGGATGACTATTTATTTCCTTTTCTTATATGTTGAGTTCCTCTAGTTAGTTGTCATTTTCTAACACTCGAGAATCGATTCTTCTCATTTGTTTGAATCTTCTTCCCTAGAATATTTCCCCATGTGGATTGAGGAAGCCTCACCCTTTTCTATTCTCCATTTCTTTATATGTATAGTCCATGACTCAAAATTTTCATTTAACACATTTTCCAGAGGAAAATGATGTTGGTTGAAAGAATCTTTGTAGGAAGCTATGCTCTACCTCATTCCATTTTCAAACTTCTCTATATTAGGTAGAAAATCTCTAATCAATGTTATTTCCCTATTAGGTGATTCTACAAATTTTTTAATGGTTGATTCACCAAGTTCAAATAAGGAACTAATATATTTTTTGTTTGAATCTATGTGATCTTCTAGGTCTTTTTAGACCTACTCCTATAGGAAGAAATTATCCTTGGGCCAAAAAGAAGGTAAATGGGAAGTATTGGCCATATTCTCTATAACTTGCCATAACATAGAAGCTTGTGTTACCTCACAAGTGACTTCCTTAAGAGTGTTATAAGTTGCATATTTC
>SNQJ01S0067092.1:60415-76853 GCA_010110895.2 Picea sitchensis | reverse complement strand
TGGTGAGTTAAAAAATGGATAAGATGCATGGAGGATAATTTTAGTTTTCCAATGCATGTTAGATTGCTAAATTTGGCCAAGGGATGAGAGAGTTATGATTTAAAGGGAAATTCGCCCTATTTTTAGGGATTTCCTAAAATTTAGGAATTTTGCATTTAAAATCAATTTAGGGAGAAATTTTAGAAACTGATTGCATGGAAAGAGAGAATATGTAAAGTGAGAGGAATGGAGTGAGAAAAAATATCCTTGAGTGGCTAAACTTTCTCTAGACAATGCCACCTCACCCATGTGCCACCTCTTTAGCTTAATTAATTCTCATTTAATATGTAATCCTTGGAAAATACGCCCTTGGTCCATGATTCCACGTAGATGCCACATCAACTTGATACTCTGTCACATGTCGAAAGCTCATCTCACCACTTGTCACTGCTAGAGATGACAATGACTACTAAACATAGAAATTTCCAAAAATAGTAATCTGGTCCCAAAAATTTGAAACTTGTCAAAACTAACACAAACTCTCCACAAATGCTCAGAATGACTACGAAACCATCATCATGTGTCTACTACTAAAAATATACACCGTTAAAAATAGACACTGCTAAAAATAGACACCGTTAAAAATAGACACTGCTAAAAATAGAAATTCCTCACATGTTCATGATATTATACTCATTTGATTCGATTTTCCGCAAGGAATCTCAATCTACAATCAGAATCGACATGCGAGCCCTAGTGCTCAACATGCTAAAAATAGAAATGTGTGCCAAATCATCCCGAAAAAAGTCAAAAAGACTTAGAATTTCTCAAGCATCAATAATAAGTGCTCAGAATCTGAATCTAGAGCATAGAGCTCAAACTGCTAAAAATTGAATTTTCTTGCATGTCGCCCAGAAAAGTGTTATCGGGCATAGAATCATTCAAGGACCATCCATGTATTCTCATAACTTCTCCAAACTATCAAGAGACCCACTCAAATTGTGTCTCCTAAAAAGTAGCAACATTTGTTGTATGTAGACATCTCTCTCAAAATGCAAAGGAACACGATCCAACTTTAACTCTGAACAAAACCATTTTGTACTGATCATATACATGTCTCTGATGGGAGACAACCTCCTTCTCAACACAAGTGCTAAAATTTGGGAGAATCTCAAAATGCCATCCAAAATAGTTCATGCTGGCTCTTAACCCTCGATATTTTCAAGGGTGAAAACCTAGGGGTTAACAAGTGGGAGGAAAAGAAGATAAATCAAGCATACCTGGCTTGATTGGGACACGGTGGAAAGATCTTGTCTTTGGTCCTAGACTCTCTATTTTCCCAATGAAGGTATAAATGTGAGGCATGATGTGTGCAATGGGCACAAATCGCACTCATGGTCCGTTCAAAAAGGGCATGACAGAGGAACATGCACGCGTTCCTTCCACAATTCCTATGTGGCACGCTAAGTGGAGGTTCAGGCTTTCCCAAACCTATAGAATCAGGAATGTGTGCATGTTCCTAGGAACATGCGCACTGTCTTGAGAGAGCACATTCCTGCTGAACCCCTTGCCACTTTTTCATCCACCAACTTCGTGCACTCACCCTTATGCATCTAACATTTCATAGAAAAGTTTATAAGATGCACAAGCAAAAAACCTTTACAATTTGAAATAATTTCCTTTATAGAAAAATTGAGAGTGGAATATCAATTGTTTTGATACATTTGGATGACTATTTATTTCCTTTTCTTATATGTTGAGTTCCTCTAGTTAGTTGTCATTTTCTAACACTCGAGAATCGATTCTTCTCATTTGTTTGAATCTTCTTCCCTAGAATATTTCCCCATGTGGATTGAGGAAGCCTCACCCTTTTCTATTCTCCATTTCTTTATATGTATAGTCCATGACTCAAAATTTTCATTTAACACATTTTCCAGAGGAAAATGATGTTGGTTGAAAGAATCTTTGTAGGAAGCTATGCTCTACCTCATTCCATTTTCAAACTTCTCTATATTAGGTAGAAAATCTCTAATCAATGTTATTTCCCTATTAGGTGATTCTACAAATTTTTTAATGGTTGATTCACCAAGTTCAAATAAGGAACTAATATATTTTTTGTTTGAATCTATGTGATCTTCTAGGTCTTTTTAGACCTACTCCTATAGGAAGAAATTATCCTTGGGCCAAAAAGAAGGTAAATGGGAAGTATTGGCCATATTCTCTATAACTTGCCATAACATAGAAGCTTGTGTTACCTCACAAGTGACTTCCTTAAGAGTGTTATAAGTTGCATATTTCTAGTATCTTAAACCAAAATTCATCTCTTCAATTGCTTCAAGTGTGAAAACAATAGTTCCTATAGGAACTTCCTCTAAGGAGGACTACTAATATTTAACCTTATTAAATTTAAATTAACTCTGATGATATGCAAGCTCCCATGTTTGGATGTGAGTCATGACACCAACAATATCGTGACCATAAGCTTACATATGTTGGGATTTTTCATAAAACTCTCTTTGAACATTATTCAACTCATTCTGGATTTTGAAAGCATAATAATAATAAAATGTTGGCTAATACTTGTTGTATTTATAATAATTAACTTGATTCTCCAAAAAGGTATTTTTATTTCATACTACCTCATCATGTTTTTTACATTTGTGGATTTATTTATGTTTGCTTGGGAAATGGATAACCCAGTAGAGAGAGAGGAAGCCAAAATTAGTTTTTGTGTATCCATCACCATAGTTTCAGTGGTGAGTGTCAGTTCAGAGTCCAAGTTGATTTTCCTTCTTTCATGTTTTTGTCTTATTACTTGCTTCCTCTGTTTTTCAAATGAAAACAGCTCTAAATTGAAAACTTCAGATATAGGGATTGGAATTGGGACATCACCGCATTTAACCATGCATGAACCAAAAGTATTGACAATTTTTTAAGTAGTGAAGACATCTTCCATTTGTGTTGGGTCTAATTTATCTGAATTTTTCTTACTAGTTTATTGTGTAGGCTCATTCCCTTCTTCATGTGTAACTTCTTCCAATTGAATGTTATATAGATTCTTTTTTTTCAGTTCTTTGATTTTTCTTTTTTCCTCAACTCTTTCCTCAGCTTCTTTTCTTGCTAATTTCTTGAATTTTGAATCAAAATTTTATTTTCTTTCCACTTCTTCCTTCTTTGCTACCAATTCAGTTCTAACTTTAGCCTCTACGTATTTCTTCTTTGCCAATTCTTCTTATTTGGTAACTTTATTCTATGTATGTTCTTTTCTTTTGGCTTCAGCTTCTACCTTGATCTTCTCTAATGCTTCTAGACTCTTTTTTTCTTGTTCCCACCTCTTTTGTTGAAGGGATTGTATTTATATAGCATTCCTTTCAACTTTTTCCTTTCTTTTTTCTTTTCTTCTCCTCAACAATCGATCACAATTTGTCCAAAACCTTTGCATAGTTTAATTCCATTTTGTGAGGTTTTCAACCTCATTTTCTTGATCTTGATTTGGAAAATATATCCTCACTCTCTCATGTGCCTTGCAACAATTCCTAAGGGGTCATGCATTTTAGCTCTTTTTGAATCGGAATGATAGGCCTTAATATTTTCCCCTTCCATCGTAGCCTAGGTAGAATTTGTTAGCCCGTAAATTCCTATATATAGAGGATAGGTTGGGCATAAATTATTTTGGTGTTTTATAAAGAAAACAATAAATCCATGCAAATTTGTTTGATATCCAATCTCTTGAACGACCAACATGTTTGGCACATAAGATGCCAACCTATGAGGTGCTTGAGTGGCATCATAAATCCTGATGTATGTAGCATGTTCCTCCAAATACCAAACTCCAATGTTTTTCAACGCTTCTAATGCTTTTAGAGATAACCTTGGGCATGGTTCGTAGAAAATAATTTCATATAAGGGTGCAAGGAAACCATCACAAATAAGTGTGTATTGAAAATAGTACAAGATCTTCCATAAATATATACATTTGAACATGAGTCTGATCTGGAGACCAAGACCAACCTAACCCTATGAATGTGTTAGAAACATATATTACATCTAACATGTAGGAGAACATGTATAATTATGTGACTCCTGAGAAAACATCCAATTGAGCTCTGCTAATGGATTTTGCAATTGAAATTTGAAAAGATAACAACCCAATTGAAAATTCTACCTCCTTAAGTGATTTCATACAAAATTGGAATCCAGCCTATCTTCATATGAGTTGAATCCTTTTCTCCAAATATTTTGTTGATCAATTGAAATTCCCATGTGCACCCTAACCTAAGGTGTATGGTTGGGAAGGGATTGCTACTTAAGGATTTGAACATTTTTTCTTCCTCATACCATTCAACCACAATGTTATATAGTAGTTATGTTTTTGTATGAAAACCTTTAGCCAGTCATTGGCGAATGAATTTCAACCTAGGATAGATTGTAATAGACTTCTAGATAAAGTTATAATACGCCTTCCTTGATCATCAAGAATTCTTCTTGTGCTAACCTCTACATGCTAAATTAGGTATCTAGTTATTTTTTCACAAAGCATCACTAGAAATCTAGCTATTGCAAGGTATATGAGAGATTTCTTTAAATTTTGTGCTATGGATATCCCTTATTCTTCCCTTTCATATAGTTCTTTGTCATGCTTGATCCCTTCCCCATTTTTTATTAGTTGAAACAATTCATTGTATTCATGGGCTCCATGAAACTCGGTAGTGTATGGTGTGTATGAAAAAATGAGCCATTTAGTATCTCTAACAACTTAGGCTTCCATAATTGGTTTCTTGCCTTTAGCCAACTTGCTTTCCCTCCTTCAAGTTGAATACTTTGCAATGGTAGGGGTTTATTCTCTAGATAATGCCATTCCCCCTACAAACTCCATTTAACCTTTTGGTTGGTCTATAATTAATCTCTCATGACACCTTCCCTTTCCCAACAACCCTATGAAAATTCTTAGAGGTTAGTGTAACATAAGGCATATAGGGTTTAGTTGAAAAATCGCATAAAGTGCATGAAATAGCTAATCTTATAAATTTGAACTAGAAACTAGTTTTAAGGATGGAGATGTCGATCTTAACCTAAGGCACATGCCATTATAACAAAGTTTTAATTTCACTGGGATTTACAATTTGAATTTGAATTTTTTTAATGATTAATGTGCAAGGGAAAAGTAAGAAAATAAAGGCTCACACAAAAAACTAAGTTCGAAGTAAGTAAATTTCAAATGCATGTATGTCAATACTAGATAAAATAATGAAACACCTACCTATTTCAATAAATTGCTAATTCAAGCAAAAGCATTTGAAAATTAAATACTTGGCTAGCAAAGCCAAAAAAATAGGTAACCTATCTTTGGTGGTAATGTTCTTGAATTTGGATGGATTTTTCCAGAGCTATGAAGGAAGTATAATTGCCACTTTGATGCACAAATATTTCAAACAAACGAACTTTGCATATGATTTCAAACTTTTAAACTGAAAGACCCAGTGTGAGATGCATTTATTTACAAATTCAAAGGAGTGATAGTTCAAGTTGTAGCACCATCAAATCAAGCTAAGATGGGACATGTATTAAAGGAGTATTAATTCAAATTATATGTGTTAAGTATTGAATTCAAACTTTAAACACAAGGTCACACATGTGACATTCTAAAATTGAATGAACAATACCCTATAAATTGAACCTATTTGAAAAGTAGGACCTTGCTTTACTATCATTAGGTGAGAACAAGCCTAGTTTTGAAATTAAGGTTGATCATAAAATTGGGAATGAGTTATAGTTGAGGAGACCCAACTTAGCCACCATGATCAATTGAGAACAAGATCCCATGTCATCAAGATTTGTAAAGGAAGACCCCGTCACAATTAAAGTCTAAAAATGGATTTTCTCGTGTGAAAAGTAAGGAAATATGTTTTCACACAAGCAAATATAGAGTTGGGAGAAACCCAATTGAGAAATTAGGACTGGTTAAGAAATCGAAACCCTACAATCATGCATTGATAAATGGAAGGTGTTAGCAACATTTATTGTATAGGGGTGTTTTCCTCTCCGATTTTAGGCTTCTGGTGTAAACGCATAGAAGTGGGGTTTTGAAAACCGGTCAGATGAGTTTTATTCAAAGGCCGCAGCCATAAGCACTAAGCACAGCTCATAGAAGAAGTCAATTTTGGGCTTAAATCAAGCGAGCGAGCAGTTTGATTTCAACGACAAGGATCAAGCGACGAAGCAGATCAACGGTCATCGGGATTTCGAGGCTACCAAGTTACCCGATATATAGCGTCAGAGAAAGCGCCTATATTTTGAGATTAAATCTGGGTCGTCCGATCCAATGACGCATGGCGCAAGATCTAGTCACATCGGTATATCGGCATTTGGGAGTTCGAAGAGTAAAAGTCCCTCGTCATCTCACATCTCGAAACCTCGAACCCCGAAACGCCGATAAGCGCCTTTGAAGCTAAGCCTATGGTCCTAGGACCCGGTCACGTCAAGCGAGCCTGGTAATAGAGGCAGCCCTCTTCTAACATCAAATACCATCTCGACCATTCCTCTGGAGGACACGCGGCGTACATTCGTGCTTTCACGGTTTGGTCAATCGGGATTTTGAGGAAAATTGCATCGTGAACCCCCGATGCCAGGAATCCCGAAAGAATCGGGACCGTCCATCTGAAGGACACACGGTGCAATAGTTGAGCCACAAGTGGGGCCCTTCGGGATTTTCATGTTGAAAGCGCCAAGGTCATCTCAGTCGTTCATCCATCAACGAGGCTCGGGCACATTTAATTTAAAGAGGGAGCAGATCTGGACGGTCATGATCCAGGCACTCAAATTCATGGACGAGGTTCAATTCTGCACCCCCTCCATCATTCTAGCTTTAACGAGAGGGGAGGGGTCTGGAATCGGAGATAATGTATGCGCGCATCTGGACAGCCCAAGTCTCGGAGCTTAGATCTACGGTCTGTATTGAATTTCGGACACCCCCATCGGTTCTGCCTTTAATGGAGGGGGGGGTCCGGAATGGAATTTCACTCTAGCGGGCACCCCTTCCTGTCATGTCAATGTCTGAGTCGTCCTCCCCATTGCCACCAGTTCTCCACCTACCGCCACCCTCTTCCCCCGTCATCTGTCCAACTTCCCTCTTTCCATCCACATGGCCCCTCCTCAGCTCATCGCCCTCTCGTCTCCTTCCATGTGTCCCTCTCACTCCCAATTACCTCCACCTGTATGATCATCCCTTTTACTCCGTGTCCACCTGTACCCCTGCACTCCACACACCTTCCTCCTCTTTCCTATTCAGACCACGTGGCATTCCTCAGCTTATGTCACAGCTCCCATTTCCTCTCCATCACCTCCACAATGTTGATGCCATCGCTCCCATCATACCCTCTTTCACATCCGTCGTAGGGGTCCCTCACAGCAGTCCAGTGAAGCATCATCCAAAGAGAGACCGTTCAGTTGATCCAGGTGGCACCATTAGGAGACCTCCACATCCCAGAAGGCAGAGTTGACCAAGGTTGTCCCCAGTCCCAAGAAAGCAGTTATTGTGGTTGTTGCTGGTGGTTGAGCATCATCTCCGCCATAAAAGGAAAGTTCAGCAAAGGACTAAAGCTAGTCGATTCATCTACAGCAGGACAGTCTGAAATCTGATAGCGTATGTCTTGGGTGCACGATCGGCCAGAGTCTGCATGCGCAGACTGTCAGAATACATGCAGATGCAATGTTTTTAATGCAATGTCTTGTTTTTGCTGTTGTTGTTGTTTTGAGTATATGTAGGCGTTTTCGCCATTTTTGTAAGCATCGATGGTAGAGCGAAGCTCCCGACTGTAAAGTTTTAGTAGACATCTCTAGTTCTCTGGTTACGCATCTGTATGTAAGATTTCTTGTTTAATGACAGACAGTTTTCTTATCCCATCTAGTTTTCATCTCATACTGAGGGAGTTCATGATTGACTGATTCACATGAATTATTGCAATTATGTTACGATAAAGGATTTATTGTTGCATTGTTGTATTCTCCGGTTTTCTGCGTTTGAATGTAAGAAGATCTTGCATTTAGATGTTTTCTCCTATAGTTTGTTAGAAACTTGATGTTTACGACAGACCTTTGTAGTTCTCTTATACAAGTCTTACCCCTACTCACCCTTACTACAACTCACTATCTGAATTTTATCTAAGACCTCACTTGCCCATGCATGCCTAGCCTAGTTTCGGAGTTAGAACAACATTGTTTTGAGTTAACTTCCATTCGATCACCCCTTTTTATAAACAAATCATGACATAAATTGATGGGCGTCGGGCTCTGCTCCTGCTGCAATCCAGGAGTGACTACCGACGCTAACAGAAGGGTTGATTAATTGGAAATTGGGGATGATCACATAATCAAGGCTCGTCTACACTAGGTTGGTGATGTGAGGGCCCGATTTTGGAGTTTTATCGAACAAGTCTGAAACTTCATACGGTCGGTATGAATAGTTACAAGAGGGTTTGATTCGGATATTGGGGGAGATTTATAAATAAGAACAAGGTAACATCAATTAAGTGAAAAGAAGGCCCAATTTTGAAGTCATGGACAATGTTGAAATTGGGGCTTGTCCTCACGAAGTTAATGAAAGGAGGGTCTGATTCAAATATCGAGGTGATTCCTAAATCTGGGGCCTAATTGTTGATGCTTTTATAGCATTGAGAGGCATTCCCACAAGGAGCCATGGTGTTAGGCATGTGGGAATATTTGTTGGCACCATATTACATCTTTGTTTCAGTGAAAATTCCTTTGGGATGAGGCTAGGGACTCATGGGCATGGTGATGGGATTTATGGGTTTTTCATGAGGTGTCACACCCACATGTGTGCCTAATTTGATGTTGAATTTGTGGAGGGGATTCTCAAGTTAACCCCTAGACTTATATAAATAAGAATGGTGTCATTGTGACATTCTTGTGTAGAGTGATAAGGAAAGAGAGCTTGGTGATTTTATTCCAAGTCTTGGTGATCTCAATGCAGCCATGGAGAGAGGTCGCTAGGCCTCATTTTTTTTGTTATGTTCTCATCTTGGATAGGTATCTTTGATGGGAAGGGCGAGTAGGCCTATGGTGGAGTATTTATGTTGTAGACATCTTGGAGAGGGGCTGAGTATGGGACCCTAGAAAAGTTGTCCAAGGGAGGAACCTTGTTTTTGTTCTTTGGGGAAATTTTTTGTGCTACAGTTGGAGAGAAGAGGTTGAATATCATTCCAAGTATAGGGGCATGTCTTGGGGGATATTTATATATGGTTTGGTGTAGAAAGAAGAAGTTGGAAGGGTCAATCTCAAACCTGATTTTGTGTAGGTGTAGTAGTTGACAGAAAAGTGGAATAGGGAGGGGCTACAACCCCTGTAGTGGCTATTTGGAAAGGTCGCATCCTATGGATAGGCCACAGGGCCCATGTAGGATTTGTTTAGAGAGGTCCCAAGCCTAGCAACTCATCATGCAGCCATAGAACATCGGACCGCATTTTGGGGGGGCATGATAAGCTCAAAGGGGAAAACTATAAGTGAAAGGAGGGTTGGTTAAACCCTTACTCAGTTGCATATTTTAGAGTTTTGGATGCAGAGAGAGGACCATAGCCTGATTTGCTTGAAAGAAGGTGTAACAGAGTTGTCTGGTCCCTTGTTGCAGACCACAAGAAGGAAGGTAACAATTCACAGGGTAGAAGAAGGGGGTTGAGACCCTGTTGATGCAAATACAAGGCTGGAAGGATTCGACCATAATCAAAGGTACATGCATGAAAACCAAGGAGGGTTTTTGTAGGTTCTTTATAAGTATTTTGCATATTTTATTGGTCCATTGTTCTTGATGCGGGAGCCCATCTGCTCTGGAGTTAAGAACAAGGATTTTGGGCATTAAAATATTATGTACTTGAGTATGATCTAATTGTTATTCTTGATTTTTCATTGTGCTAAATGGTTATGAATCTTAGTTTGTCTATGCTTATGGTTCAAATAGTAAATTTGTGTATAACTATCAAAGACATAGACCAGACTTGAGGTGTGGTCAAAATATAACACTAATTAAGTAGAACAATTGAAGAAGAGGCCTAAATGAAGGATCAAGCCTTATCTAGATATTGGGAACTAAAAAAGTTTGAATCATGAAAGGAATGAAGCCAAAGTATTTTAAGTAATAAATCTCAAGAAAAAACTAAATGAAATCTTGACAAGTGAAGTGTGAAAACTGATCTAACTTGACCAATTAAAAGAAACAAAGAATGCCACAGGGCAATAAAGAACAAAAATTTGTGTATCTCAAAAGAAAGAAGCATATCCTAACCAATGAGAAAAGTGGGGTCCCAAGTTTTTCCCAATACTTGGGATTTTTTAAGGGTTCAACATATGAGAAAAACTCATGTAATCTCTTATTCATCCTATAGTGGGGATGCGGGGGAATTTGTGCATCTATTACTTAGCTTATCTTTTCCCACCATTATTAGCTAATGAAAATGTTCTTTTTGTTGGCTTCCAATGTTCACTTCTTTGTTTATTAAGCTTCTTCAATTGGAAACACATTTCCTCATGGAAAAACAAACATCTTCCATATCTAAACATTGTTTTTCATGTTCTATATGAAACCTTGTACTTTCACATCCACATTAATGAAAGATAAGAAAATTGTTCCATATTGTTCTTTCCTTGGAAGAAATATTCAAAACTACACTCACTCATCTTTTCTAGTCAATTTTCCCCTTCCCCCAATCATTTTATGGGATTGTCTTTCTTCTAGCGCTTTACAATTGTCCCTCTTGATCAAGAATGTTGATAACTTTACTCTATGGGAAGGCCATGATGCTCATGGAGCAAACTCAAAAGAGATAGATATTGTTTATTTTCACTAGGATTTTCTTTCAATGTTGGTGATTTCCTCTTTGAGGCATTTCTTGTGCTTTTTCCATTTCCTCTATGTTGTCGATCTATCAATAAGATAGTGTTGATATACTAAACTTGATTTTCCATTTTTTACCACTTTGGCTCAATGTCTTTTACCTAGCCATTACATCAAATAATTGACAAATGCATAAGAATATACTAAAATGCTAAACTTTGGAACCATAAAAATATATCACATAATTCATAGTAAAAAATATGTCAATATCATAGTCAAATGTCACATAATGAATGTCTAGTTAAGCCTCCTCCTAGTAAGTCATTTTTATTATGTTTGTACAAACTAGTTAGAGCTTGAGATAAATATTGATCAAATCAATATTCTTCATTTTCTTTGCCATTCAGTTGATGAATCTGATTGATTCGCAAATTGCATTGTCCATAAACACCTTCGCTTGGAATAAAATCAAATTGAACATTGAAACTAAACAAGTTGGTATCAGTTCAACATAAAAGTTAACATTTGCTATGAATCATTTTATATATATATATATATATATATATATAATTAATTAAATGATACTTACCATCTCCACAACCAACTCTAGAGGTTAGTTCATCAACCTCATCACCATCCTCACCCTCATTATTGTGAACACCACTATCATCATGATCAGTGTTATCATCGTATTCACTCTCTATAAGATTGTTTGTGTTCACCTCATCATCATCTACATTCTCCCCCTATAATAACAAATATATATCGTGGATGTTAACAAAGTTGGAATCAATCATATATATTATAAGTTTAAAAACACCCCACAAATGTACCTTGATCTTAATTCTAACCCTCAATTCCCACACCCCGTGTGCTTCAATTCTACCATGGCCTTATAGACCTTTTTAGCAACAACTCTCAATTCTTCTTTAATGGGACCTTTGTTATAGTCTTGTAAATTTTTAGTTGTTAACATTGGAAAACATAACACAATTGGAAACAATCTAGACATAGAGTAAATATGGTATGAATATTGCATAAATGAATTCATTTGATGTTGACTTTTGTATCGAGTTTTGACCTTGGTGTACCCTCCTACACTAAGATGGTGGTAACTGAATTTATTAATTCTATCCATGGAGGCATTTCTAGTGTCCTTTGCCTATCAAAATGTTCAAGTATACATATATAAGAATTATATATTACATGTATACATGCAATAGTTTAGCATAAGCTAATTTTGGGGGATCGAATTAATATCTATAATTTTTCATAATTTTTCAGTATTTTATTTGATTTCTTGACTTTATTTTCCCTTACATTGACTTTTAGAGCTACCCACTCTTCTTTCGATATCAATGAAGGATGCACAATATAAGGGTTATTTTCTAATTTTATGTGCAACGTGTCCATACCTCATGCAAATGTTTTCCATTGGTTGAATCAACCTTGTGTTCATTGAATATCAATCCATCTTTTTCCACCATGAACTTTCTAATTTTTGCTTTGAATTTTTCAACACTTCTTAGACAATTGGTGTGAAAAGGCTATATTCCTTCTTGTACAAGTCTGCATAAATTCAAAAAAATCAAGTATAGTATAAGAAAAACACAAAAGTTAAGTAGATTAATTGACTTATTATAACTCACTGAGAATTTGTCTTTCATTCAAGGGGACTCCATCAATATCAAAATTCAAATGTGTGGGAATTTTCCCCATGCTACGGACAAAAGTTATTTGAGTAGAAGAACAAGCAATACCAATACTGGGATCATGGTTAGTGTGATAGTCAAATGGATGGTATCGGTTTTCATTTTTAGATGGAGGGAGGTTGTTTGTGGACATGTGATGAGATGGAGGCTGAGGATTTTTTGTGGGTGTGTAATGAGATAGAGGTTGGGGATTGTTTGTTGACATGTCACGAGATGGAAGTGGAGGGTTTTTTACTAGAATTACATGTATATATGTAGATGGAACAATATATGGTACATCTAGTAGTTCCCACAGTTAGTAATAGGACCAACTTGCTAATGAATAGTATGAGCATCATCCAAAATTTGTTGCAATTCAGTTTAAAAAAATGTCATTATTTTATGAAACTAGAAAAGAAATTTTAAGAGGTATTCGGAGAAACCACAGTATTACCATTCGTTTGTCAACGTTTCGGATCCATATCGGGATCCATCTTCAGAATATAAATCCTAAGTAAAAAATAAAGAGATGAGGAACAATAAATATAAAAGAGAGGGAGGAAACCCTAAGGGTCATCTCTATGGAACCCTAAACTTAAATTTAATATAGGTTTGAATATTTAATAATTTTTATATAATAATGTCAATACTAAAATTAAATCCTGATAATATTAGGGTAAGATCTTTATTAATAATATTATTAATGTTAATATTTAGGGTTAGTATTATTGGTAATATGGTTATTAATATCATTAATGATGGTATTAAAGGATATCCCTAGTGTAACAATATTAATAATAATAGTAGTATAAATGTTTTAGGGTTTTCTTTGATTTATTGAGTTTTTTTCCCCTTACATTGGCTTTTAGAGCTATCAACTCTTCTTCTAATAGCAATGAAGGATGCTCGATAGAAGGGTTATTTGCCAAATTTATGTGCAGCGTGTCCATACCTCATGCAAATGTTTTCCATTGGTTGAATCAACATTGTGTTCATTGAATATCAATCCATCTTGTTCCATCACGAACTTCCTAAGATTTGCTCTGAATTTTTCAATGCTTCTCAAACAATTGGTAAGAAAAGGCTATATTCCTTCTTGTACAAGTCTGCATAAATTTTATTGATCCCCACACAACAATCAAAAAAATCAAGTATAGTATAAGAAAAACATGAAAAATAAGTATATTAATTGACTTATTATAACTTACTGAGAAATTTTCTTTCATTCAAGGGGACTCCATCAATGTCCAAATGCAAGTCTATGGGAATTTTCCCCATGCTACGGACAAAAGTTACTTTAGTAGAAGAACAATCAATACCAAGACTGGGATCAATAGTATGATGGTCAAATATTGGATGGTGTGGATTTTCATTTTGAGATGGAGGGGGGTTGTTTGTGGTCATGTGATGATATGGAAGTTGAGTATTTTTTGTGGGTGTGTCATGAGATAGAGGTTGGGGAATTTTTGTGGACATGTCATGATATGGAAGTGGAGGGTTTTGTACTAGCATTACATGTAGATATGTAGATGGAGCGATAGATGGTACATCTACTAGTGCTCAAGGTTAGTAATAGGAACAACTTGCTAGTGAATAGTATGAGCATCATTCAAAATTTGTTGCAATTCAGTTTTTAAAAATGTCATTATTTTATGAAACTAGAAAAGAAATTTTAAGAGGTATTCAGAGAAACCACGGTATTACCATTCATTTGTCGATGTTTCGGATCCATATCAGGATCCATCTTCAAGACATAAAGCCTAAGTAAAAAGGAAAGAGATGAGCATCAAAAAATATAAAATAGAGGGAGCAAACCCTAAGAGTCGGCTCTATGGAACCCTAAACTTAAAGTTAATACAAGTTTTAATATTTAATAATTTTTATATAATAATGTTAATACTAAAATTAAATCTTAATAATATTAGGGTAAGATCTTTATTAATAATGTTATAATTGTTAATATTTAGGGTTAGTATTATTGGTAATACGGTTATTAATATTATTAATAATGGTATTAAAGGATAGACCTAGAGTAACAATATTAATAATAATAGAAGTATAAATGTTTTAGGGTTTTCTTTGATTTCTTAAGTTTTTTCCCTTACATTGGCTTTTAGAGCTACCCACTCTTCTTTCGATATCAATGAAGGATACTCAATATAAGGGTTACTTGCCAAATTTGTGTGCAACGTGTTCATACCCCATGCAAATTTTTTCCATTGGTTGAATCAACCTTGTGTTCATTGAATATCAATCCATCTTGTTCCACCACAAACTTCCTAATATTTGCTCTCAATTTTTTGAACGCTTCTCAGAAAATTGGTGTGAAAAGGTTATATTCCTTCTTGTATAAGTCTGCATAAATATTGTTGCTCCCCACACAACAATAAAAAAATCAAGTATAGTATAAGAAAAACAGAAAAGTTAAGTAGATTAATTGACTTATTATAACTTGTTTGGAGGATTCAGAGGTACCATAGTATTGTTTATCGGAGGTCAATGTTTCGAGTCATATCAGGACCCATCATCCGGACATCTAAGCCTAGGTAAAGAAAAACCTGAAGAGCGGAGATATATAGTAAACCTACAGGAGGTGGAGAATTATAAAGTCTATAACTTACTAAGAATTTTTCTTTCATTCAAGGGGACTCCATCAATGTCCAAATGCAAGTCTATGGGAATTTTCCCCATGCTACGGAAAAAAGTTACTTGAGTAGAAGAACAAGAAATACCAAGACTGGGATCATGGTTAGTGTGATGGTCAAATGGATGGTGCGGATTTTAATTTTGAGATGGAGGGGTGTTGTTTGTGGGCATGTGATGAGATGGAGGTTGAGGATTTTTTGTGGGTGTGTCATGAGATAGAGGTTGGGGATTGTTTTCGGAAATGTCATGCCATGGACGTGGATGGTTTTGTACTAGTATTACATGTAGATATGTAGATGGAATGATAGATGGTACATCTATTAGTGCCCAAGGTTAGTAATAGGACCAACTTGCTAGTGAATATTATGAGCATCATCCAAAATTTGTTGCAATTCAGCTTAAAAAAATGTCATTATTTTATGAAACTAGAAAATAAATTTTAAGATGTATTCGGAGAAACCACAGTGTTTCCATTCGTTTGTTGGCCTTTCAGATCCATATCAGGATCCATCTTCAAGACATAAATCCTAATTAAAAAAGAAAGAGATGAGAAACAATAAATATAAAAGAGAGTGAGGAAACCATAAGGGTTGGCTCTATGGAACCCTAAACTTAAATTTAATACAGGTTTTAATATTTAATAATTTTTATATAATAATGTTAATACTAAAATTAAATCTCAATAATATTAAGGCAAGATATTTATTAATAATATTATTATTGTTAATATTTATAGGGTTATTAATATTATTAATAATGGTATTAAAGTATATACCTATTGTAACAATATTAATAATAGTACTAGTATAAATGTTTTAGGGTTTTCTTTGATTTCTTGAGTTTTTTTTCCCCTTACATTGGCTTTTAGAGATACCCACTCTTCTTCTGATATCAATGAAGAATGCATATAAGGGTTATTTTCCAAATTTATGTGCAATGTGTCCAGACCTCATGCAAATGTTTTCCAATGGTTGAATCAACCTTGTGTTCATAGAATAACAATCCATCTTGTTCCACCACAAAATTCCTAAGCTTTTCTCTGAATTTTTTCAATGCTTCTCAGACAATTGGTGTGAAAAGGCTATAATCCTTCTTGTATGATTCTGCATAAATTTTATTGCTCCCCACACAACAATCAAAAAAATCAAGTATAGTATAAGAAAAACATAAAAAATAAGTAGATTAATTGACTTATTATAACTTACTGAGAATTTGTCTCTCATTCAAGGGGACTCCATCAATGTCCAAATGCAAGTCTATGGGAATTTTCCTCATGCTA
>SNQJ01S0067092.1:36974-51995 GCA_010110895.2 Picea sitchensis | reverse complement strand
GATGGACTGGTTTTCGGAGATTTTCCATAACCGTGGGTGACCAAGCCCACAAGCACTCCTTCATGTGCTCTCCCCTCGCTTAGTCCACCTTAAGCTACTGACCTAGAGTGGGTAAACTCTATAACAGGAGGTCTCATTTCTCCAGAACTCACCCGCCTAGGCCACCCCTCCAGCGAAGGTACCGACCCCTCGGTCTCTTATGAGTCAGGAACATCTGCGGTCCCTTTCTCCTCTTGCAAGGGTTGTATCTTTGCCCGGCTGGAACCGGATGAGTATAGTGGTTTTGAACAGTCTTCTCCACCAGAGAACACAAAAAGAAGCACTTAAATACTTCGGAAGGTGTTGTCAGAGACAGAGAAACAGGGCCTAGATTGAAAAGGAAAAGCTTAAAGAACAAAGGGAAAATTGGAAACCTAGCTCTCGGTGAAGACGTGGAGTTCAGTCAGGTCACACATATGGCAAGACAAACAATTGTTGGGAGAGTGAATGGCAGGGTCTTCACGGTAAAAACCATCTGAGATTGGATGCATGATGCTTGGCAGGCCGAGCTCGGATACTCACCGGAACCAGTGGAATTAAACAGGAATTGGTATGCCTTCACCTTCCAGAACAGTGAACACTCCAAATGGGTACTAAGTAAAGCATGGAGTATAAACAACTCTCTGATGCTTCTCAAACCATGGAATCTGCTTTTTGATGCAAGTACAGAACGCCTTGACAAAATTCTGGTCTGGGTAAGACTACCAGCACTTCCTTTCCATCTATGGTCTTTTGAGCACTTCAAAAAAATTGGGAATTTCTTAGGAGATTTCTTGGATGTGGATATGACATATGAAGAAACAAAAAAAAGAAAGGTTGCAAGAATTCTGGTTAATTTGAATGTTAGGGAAGGTCTGGGGGAAGAGATGGATCTCACCTGGGGAGACTACACATATGCCCAAAAATTGGACTATGATAACATTCCTTTCAGATGCCGAAGATGTCATCAGTATGGACATATGATTAAAAATTGCAAGCTCCCTCTAAGAACCATAGGAACGGTATATGGGAGGAATAAAGATTCGCAGAAGAACGTTGGCTCTTTGGTTCCTGATCCCTACTTACAAAAGGAGCAGGGTTTTCAAACGGAATGCCTCACCGAATTTTTGGCCAAAGATTTGGTCCAACCATGTATAGAGTTGGCTACCTTATGCCCAATCCAGCAAGCTCTAGTCCAGACAGAAGACTCTTCCTTCTTGGTCACGGGTACCTCCTCTAACCCTGCCCCCTCTATTATTGTTTTAATAAATAATTTGTCTATTAAAATCCCTGAGTGGCTGCTCTCACCAACCCTTCCCCCGTTCCCTTCCTTTTTTTCTCTTCAATCCCCCTTTCCACCTCCTTCCTCGCCCCCTCATTGCCCATCACTTTCCCCAGCCTCCTCTTCCTCCCTCCTCCCCCCGGTACAACTAGCTTCTTTTCCTACTCCTGCCTTAGATGAGTCCACTTCCTCTTCGACAGACACCTCCACAAGAAGATATTTCTTAAGATAACAGAACAGAGAACACACAGGAGGTCTAGAATTGGACCTGACTCCAGTAGAAAAAACTGGCAGAGGCAGGAAATCTTTCTTCTCAAAATCACAGAAGAGAGCCAGAATTGACTTGTTAGAAGGGAAACAGGTCTTTATTGAAAGGGCGCTTAGAGAAAGACGAACCCTGGGAAAGGGACCTTGATGAAGTGTTGTTCTTTCAATTGTACGGGTTTGGCTGGTCCACTCAAAAAAACATCCCTAAAAAGGATGATTCTCACAGAACATCTAAATGTACTTCTCCTTCAAGAAACTTTGGGGGAAGGGGCGGAAGCTGAAAACAGACTCTCTTTTCTTTTACCGAACTGGAGCTTCATTACCTTGGACTCTATTGGGAGATCTAGAGGACTAGCTATCAGATGGAATTGTCGCACTATAAAAGTCCTTAACCATCGGGGTTTTGAATCTGGACGTGGGATCACAGTCTTCTCAAAAGAACTTGAAGACCCCCTCAATATTGTAAACATCTATGGCCCTTGTCACAACAAAGGCCCTTACTGAGACGTTGTCTTCAACAAGTCCTTCCTAAAAGAAAAACACTTAATCCTTGGAGGAGACTTAAATTTCTCTTTAGGCATTAAAGAAGTTTGGGGATCCCATGCGAGATCAGACCCCCTCTCGACCTTCTGGATATTGAGCCGATTAAATTCAAACCAACTTGGAGAAACAATAGAGTGGGAGAAGACAGCATTGCAAAAATACTGGATCTTTTTTTGATAAAGGATACACTTCTTGAAAAATCCTTTCAATTGAAACAATGGATAGGACACGGGGGAATCTCGGATCATTACCCAATTTTCCTTGAACTAAGAATTGGATTGGATAAGCCACCCAGTCCTTTCAAATTCAATAGAACCTGGCTCAGTGATGAAACTTTTTTAAAGTTGGTTAAGGAAAATTGGCAATATTATAACCCAGGAAGCAATGAGACAACAGGTCTACACTTTGTAAAAAACCTACACATTATCAAAGAGAAGACGAAGACCTGGGCACATCAGAAACTGCTAAAAGAGGATATTGAACTGAAGAAACTAGAATCAAAATTAAACCTTATTTCGGAAGAATAGGGTGGAGGATTTGATACAACAAATTCCAAACTAAGTCTGCTAAAATTGGAAGAAAGGAGAAACAGACTACTAAAGGAAAAAGAAGATACATGGAGATTAAAAAGTAGAGCCACCTGGATGAAGAGTGGAGATGAGAACACAAAATTATTCCAAGCATATGCAAAAGGCAGAAGGTGCATAAACTCAATCTGGCAGTTAAAGGATCAAGACGATAAAAAGGAACATACCTTTGAAGGAATGGAGAAAATTGGAAAAAAGTTCTTCCAGGATCTCTACAAAACAAAAAACAAGACCACTATTGAAGAAGTGATTTGAATGGTATAGTACTTTCCGGGCTTTACTAGTGAGGAAGATAATAGAATGCTTATGGAAAAGGTAACACTAGAAGAACTTAAGGTTGTATTAAATAGTTTTTAAAAGGACAAAAGCCCAGGACCAGATGGATGGACAATTGAGTTATTCTTGGGCTTCTTTGATTCTATTGGACAAGATATACTAAGCCTAGTTGAAGAGACAAGGCTTACTGGACAAATGCCTTTAAGTTTAAACTCAACCTTTATTTCCCTTATTACAAAGAAGGACAACCCGGACACCCTGGATGACTTCAGACATATCTCCCTGTGCAATTGCATCTACAAGATCATCTCCAAAATCATATCCAGAAGACTTAAGACTGTACTTTCTGAGAAAATCTCCTTGGAACAATTAGGATTCCTAGAGGGCACGCAGATACACGAAGCAATTGAAGTGGCATAGGAATCCCTACACAGCATAAAGACCAGGAAGCTAAAGAGTGTGGTTCTTAAAATCGATCTTTCCAAAGCCTATGACAGGGTAAGTTGGCTCTATTTACGATTTATTTTAATGCATTTAGGCTTTACAGTTCCATTTATCAGATGGATCATGTGTTGTATTACAACTGTATCTTTCTCAGTCCTCATAAATGGGTCAGCCACAGACTTTTTTAGATCTGAAAGAGGCTTAAGAAAAGGCTATCCACTTTCCCCTCTTCTGTTTCTTCTTGTTGCTAAAGGATTAAGCAGGGCTATAGCAGCAAAAAAATGATCTGGGTCTTTTCCAGGCATTAATATTTCCAATACTCTTCATGTAACCCACCTTCTCTTTGTAGATGACATCCTTGTCTTCTTTGCAGGAACTAGAGGGGAAGATGACAACCTAAATAACACTCTGAAACTCTTCTCCAAAGCTACAGAAATGATAATAAATGAAGGAAAGTCTACTCTCATCACCTTGTGTCTCTCAGAAATGGAAAAAAGTCGATATAAACTTCTCTTCCCTTTTGAAGAGAAAACGATTGATGAAGGACTCAAGTACTTGGGATTCACTTTGAAACCAAATGATTACAGAAAGGAGGATTGGTCTTGGATACTAAAGAAATTAGAAAAAAGGTTAAGTTCATGGAGCCACAAATGGCTTTCCAGAGCTGGCAGATTGGTACTAGTAAAATTAGTTTTGGAAGCCATCCCAGTCTTTTGGATGTCTCTGTCTTGGATCCCAAAAGGAACTTTGGAGGTAGCTAGAAAACTCTCTTTCATATTTCTATGGTGTGGAAAGAAAGATACAAAGGTGACTCCTTGGGTAAGATGGAAAAGGATTGCAGTCCCAAAATCTTTAGGCGGTTGGGGCCTAAAAAATATACATGTTTTCTCCAAAGCCTTAGCTATTAAAGGGGGTTGGTGCCTTCTTTCTACAAATAGTGTCTAGACAAAGGTTGTCTTCAAAAAATACATTGAACCAGACACCCTGGAGTCTTGGATCAGAAGAACTCAGAAAACTCTCAGAGGTGCCTCAACGATTTGGAAGGCAGTGATAAAATCTTTCCCTGTAATAGAAGGTGGTATTGCTTGGAAGGTAGGAAATGGACTCTGAGTAAGGCTAGGGACTGATCCTTGGACAGGAAGCGAAGGAAAACACTTACTCTCAGATCATCTACTAGCCACTTTAAAGCAAAAAGGATTGAACTCCTTAAACTCACTTTCTGACCAGCCCTCCACTATCGTTTGGGCACAAGGGTGGAAAACTGCCTCTACTCTTAATTTAAACATTGATGATTCAACAGAATTGGAGAATTATCGAAATGCCCTTTTTTGTTCACAAATCAGGATAAGAGAACAATATGAACTGGTTTGGGACAAAAATGAGTCTGGCATTTACACTCCAAAGGAAGGTTATTCACAGCTAATGCAAGAACTCTCAGAAGTTGAACCAGTCTGGTGGTGGAAAAAAATTTGGAATATCAATGGTCCTACCAAGGCAAAACTCTTATGGTGGTGTGTGCTTTCAAATAAATCCCCAACCTAGGATATTTTACAAAAACGAAATTTTGTCGGACCAAGCAGATGCCCACTGTGCAAGACAGAGAGGGAAATGACACAACATCCCTTTCTTGAATGCACTTATCTAAAATTGGTCTGGGTAGGAGTTTCATGCACTCTGAAATTCTCTTTTCAGTGGGAAGGCCACACCTTGGAACAAACCTGGAAGAACTGGTGGGAAAACTCCTCTTACATAACATATAGATTACTCCCTTTACTGATTACTTGGGGAGTATGGCTAGCAAGAAATGAAGCCATCTTCAAAGAGGCGACTATTTCTCATGAGAAAACCTCACTAAACAGTCTGTAATTTTCTCTTCCTTTCCTTCAAAAGAAAGATCAAAGAACAGAGTAATAAAAGAAGTATACATAGAAAAATCCACACCATGGGGATTTTTTGACGAAGCTTCCCAACACTGCACTTGTGGAAGAGGAGGCTTACTATACTTCTCAGATGCACACTACTTCACTTTATCTTCTGGATTGGGAAATGGAACTGATAATTATGCAGAATTAATGAGCCTCAAACTTCTCATGGTTTTTACCCTTGAAAAAGACTGCAAAAATTTATCAGTTTTTGGAGACTCAAAAAATGCAATAAACTGGATAAATGGACCTCAAAGATGCAATAATATCAGACTTGCCAATATTTTGGAAGACATAAAATCACTGCATAAAATTTTTGACTTCTTTTCCTGTCAACATGTCTACAGGGAAAGGAATAAAGAAGTGGACATGGCTTCGAAAAAGGGCACATACATGGAGATGGGCCACTGGAAGATCACAGAGTTCATAAACAAACAAAGACAGGAACAATAGAGAACTTTTTTGTAAATGAATGTAAACTCTAAAATTTTTACAAGATTTTGGATACAAAATCTATGAAGGATACTATGCAAACTGAGGACTGTACTCAGTACACTATAGCATTATAGATTTTTTGGGAATGACTATGTAAAATCCCACGAGATGAAGAAGAAAGAACCACTCGATATGAAGTATGTAGACATACTATATCACAAGAATACACCAGAAGGTGCATCTACAAAATGTAATTTTGATTATCATAATGAAAATTATGTTTTTTTCCGAGGAAAAAAAAAAGAAAAACATAAAAAAATAAATAGATTAATTGACTTATTAAAACTTACTAAGAATTTGTCTTTCATTCAAGGGGACTCCATCAATGTCCAACTGCAAGTCTATGGGAATTTTCCCCATGCTACAGACAAGAGTTATTTGAGTAAAAGAACAAGAAATACCAAGACTGGAATCATGGTTAGTGTGATGGTCAAATGGATGGTGTGGAATTTCATTTTGAGATGGAGGGGGGTTGTTTCTGGGCATGTGATGAGATGGAGGCTGAGGATTTTTTGTGGGTGTATCATGAGATAGAGGTTGGGGATTTTTCGGGGACATGTCATGAGATGGAAGTGGAGGATTTTGTACTAGAATTACATGTAGATATGTAGATGGAATGATAGATGGTACATCTACTAGTGCCCAAGGTTAGTAATAGGACCAACTTGCTAGTGAATAGTATAAGCATCATCCAAAATTTGTTACAATTCAATTTAAAAAATTGTCATTATTTTATGAAACTAGAAAAGAAATTTTATAAGGTATTCAGAGAAACCACAATATTACCATTCGTTTGTTGACGTTTCAGATCCATCTTCAAGACATAAATCCTAAGTAAAAAAAGAGAGAGATAGAGAGAGATGAGCAACAATAAATATAAAAGAGAGGGAGGAAACCCTAAGGGTCGTCTTTATGGAACCCTAAACTCAAATTTAATGTAGGTTTTGATATTTAATAATTTTTATATAATAATGTTAATGCTAAAATTAAATCTTAATAATATTAGGGTAAGATCTTTATTAATAATATTATTATTGTTAATATTTAGGGTTAGTATTATTGGTAATAGGGTTATTAATATTATTAATAATGGTATTAAAAGATAGCCCTAGAGTAACAATATTAATATTAGTAGTAGTATAAATGTTTTAGGGTTTCCAAACTCGGGTATGATGGAAACTATAACGACATTTTTTACCACTTTCAACAAACCCATATTGCTTAAATGGAAATAGTCGATTATACAATCACAATGGTAAAAACAAAATTGTTGATGAAAGAGACTCAAGAACACTTCTAAGCAATGATGATTTGATGGGAAACAAGTATCAAGAGATGTGAATTGAAATTGAGAAAAAAAATGATAAATAAGGGAATTGGAAGCAATCATTGGAAAAAAAACTACCCAGATCTAGGAAGGCATTCCCTGTTGCACCATTCAGGCAAGGAATCTTTATAGAGGAAGAACTCAAGCAAAGGATCAAATATGTAGTAGAGGGATCAAACGAGATTTATTCTATAGTGGTACCCATCAAGGTAACAATTATGACATATATACCACTTGACATATGTAGGTGCAACCTCTTCATTGGATTGTGAAAAAGGTTTAGACATGAAGGGATGAACGAAAGGACCTGGAAGGTTGGATTACAAAAGGCCACTGAAATATCAAAGATATTATACTTTAGTTATCTTAAGATCGACTACAAGTTGCACAAAGTAAAACCTAATAATTATGTGTTGAATGGTTTCAAGGCCAATCGATGCCTATTAGAAACCAAGGTAAATGAGTTGAGCATATTGGAATTGAGCTTTGATAGAGATAGGATCGATAAATAAAGTACACTACAAGAAATTTCTAGCGTGGCATAGAGTAAGGCATCAGGTTACCACAATGAGAAATGAGAGAGTGGAGTCATCACATGTTAGAGATAAATCAAGAAACTTTAGAAGAGAAAGAGAGGAAGGAAGGCCACTAAGTTAATTAGGGATTTTAGAGTTAATTATGTAACCTAGTTGTATATATTTAGGGTAATTCAATTAGGTATTAATAGCATACATAAGTAATAGTCAATCAACAAAGGAAACGCAAGCTAACTATGGTTAATTTACCAATTTTCTTGGGTGAGCTAATTAATATAAGTGCCAAAGATTAAAGAGAGGTGAAAAAGGAAGGAAATCACCTAGAAGAATGTTACTATAGGTGTTGAATTTGCTTGGGTTGAAGATGAGAGTTTTTACCTAAGGCCTCCAAGGGAGATTTACTCTACCTGAATGAACTTGCACAAGTCGATACACCTTCCAACAAAACAAGTTTGATCATTATCTTTGATGCAATGCAATAAAAACACCTAGATCTACCATATAAATGTTAAAACAATGAAATGTTGTATGGTGGTCCAAAGTGCTCTCATAACAATGGTACCTCTCTTTCCCTAGCTATCTTGAACCCCCCTTGAGGTATCAGGGTTGAATCATCCCAGGTGTTGAAGGGGTCTAAGCCAATGGAAATACCCTAGGACAAAGCAACAAGATTTTAAAGGAGAAACCAAACCAAAGCAGAGATACTTTTAGGTATTGTAGAAGGTAGGAACAAGTAGCTCAAGAGCATGGAAGAATATTTAAAAATCTAGATGAAGGTTGGACATCAAAATGGTAGTGTTCCCATGAAATATTTTCAAGAATGAAAAAGGATTATATGTTCTACAATATTAATGGAGCCATATTAGTCTTTATTGAGTTGGTTTGCATTTATTAGCTAGAGTAGTTAGATTTTAACAAGTAATTAAGTGCCCGACATTAAATAAATTTCATAATATATGTTTGATTTGGCCAATTTTGATTGGTGATCCAATGGTTAATCTTTAATATATAAATAAAAATAAATGAAAGACTTTGTGTTGTTCATTTGCCAAAACATATTCTCTAAACATTGATTTTATTTTATTTCTCTATTTTCTCTTAACTCATGAAACAACTATCAACTAGTATTAGAGCATCAAAGTTCCTATTGTCTAAACATTGGTTTTCTTTGATTTCTCTATTTTCTCTTAACTCATGAAACAACTATCAATTAGTATTAGAGTATCAAAGTTCCTAGAGATGAAAAAAAAAATTGCAAATTTCAACTCTCAAATCTACACACCATGAGGCTTGCTCCTCGGTAGATCTCCCTTATTGCATTTTTCCATTGGACGTGACAATCGATCTACCTCACCTCGCAAGGCCTATTCCTCAATAAGTTGTTGTGGTTTCATTAGTCATTATATTTTGATTTACACTTTGTTTCTGAGGCCTATTCCTCAATGGATCCACCAAATTCTACATTCATGGAACCCAACAAAGATAAGCCTACATCTAATTTTAACTTTGAGATTTCTACTTAACTATTACTTCAATTAAATTATGAGACACTATAAACATTGGTTTTCTCTTAATTCTCTATTTTCTCTTAACGCATGAAACCACTATCAATTAGTATTAGAGCATCAAAGTTCGTAGAGATGAAAAAAAAATTTGCAAATTTCAACTCTCAAATCTACACAACGTGAGGCTTGTTCCTAGGTAGATGTCCCTTATTGCATATTTCCATTGGAGGTGACACTCGATCTACCTCACCTAGCTAGGCCTACTCCTCAATAAATTGTTGTGGTTTCATTATTCATTGTATTTTGATTTACACTTTGTTTCTAAGTCCTATTCCTCAATGGATCCACCAAATTCTACATTCATGACACCCAACAAAAATAAACCTACCTCTAATTTCAACTTTGAGATTTCTACTTAATTGTTACTTCAATTAAATTATGACACACTACAGACTGTCTTCTAGATCCTTTTGCAATGAAGGGGCCCTCATCCACAAATCTATCAACCTTTTGCTTGGATCCCAAGATAACATTATCAAATTTTGGTAGAGACATGGATGACAAGTGCATGGACTCTTAGATTCATATATTGTTTATGTATTTATCATCTCAACCCACGATGTCGAAAGCCAAGAAACTCTAATTGACAACTCTACATTTAGAAGGTACCTTGGACCAAACTAGTCGACACTATATGTGAAGTTGCGGGAAGAATCCACGCATCCAAACCGTATGACCAGTAGGATATAGTTTTGTGACGCTGGTTGAAACTCCGCTGAAATTCGCATTGAAGCAGTGATATGTTGTGTTTTGAAAAGACATTTCATGATGAGATGCATTGCAATAAAACGAATTTCTTATACATTTACTTTCTATTTTATAATAAAAATAATAATAATCCATTTTTAAGGTCACGGCTAAGCTAGACATTTAATTGGTGTATGAGACCTCCTTGTTTATGGGACAAGGGATCCCCTCTGCCCAGTGATTTGACTAGTAAAATCTACGAAGGTATACATACCCTACCCCCTTCTAGATTTGAACTTGTGACCTCTTAAGAGGAAACACATATATTTTCCAAGAGGTTTGTGGTCCTTGTTTCACTGAGAAGATTTTTGGACAAGTATTTTTGAGCTGAAAGCTAATCTGAATACACACTGTAGAGAACGATTGTTTAGAGAGAAAAGACTTCCTAAAACATCCATACAAGAAAGTGGCATCACTAGTTCAATCATAGTGATTCGGTTATATTCCTTGTTATTAACTATGGTACTCTGTTTACAGAAACTCATGGTCTCACTAAGCTTGCTTGTTGGTGTCTTTCTCTAAATCACAAAATAGTAAAATATTGTTTCCCTGCATTTAAAATGGTTTTGTAATTATCCCTTTTACTTGCCTTTTAAAATTGTTTTGTAATCATTTAAGTCATATTTTGATTTCCCCTTGAAAAGTAACTTTAGTGTACACATTGAGATCAATATTGTGAAGATAGGTTATTGTGAAACAAATCTGATTATATTTATTTTACTATAATGAGGTAAATTTATTCCTTAGAAATGAAATTTGTCACCGACTTGGAGTATATAAAAATGATATAATCGTTATTTTATTGTAAATCTTTATCTTATTTTAATGAATATTTATAATGAATAAATTTATATTCTTATTATAAACTTGAATTTAAAGTACATAAAAATGATATAAATGTTATTTTATTATAAATCTTTATCCTATTTTAATAAATATTTATAAATAAATGAATAAATCTATTTTTTTATTATATACTGAAAAGAAAAATACACATGTTTTCAACTTAACAATATTTTATGAAATAATATAAACTTTAAAACAATATAAAATAATTTTTAAAAAATACATATTTATTATGAATTAAAAAAACTCAGTATAAACCATAATTACCAATTCCTGTATACCAATAGTTAATCACATTAAAAAACTCAATATAAACCATAATTACCAATTCCTGTATACCAATAGTTAATCACATTTATTTTTTTTTAAGTTTGCAATCACATTTTCTATCAGAAAAAAACTTGCATATAATTTTGTACCTCTGCTATGGATCTCATCATCATTTCAGTTTTTTTCCAAAAAAAAAATAAAAATTAATACCATATTTTAATATCAATAAAGTGCATATTATCAATTGTTCAAACACCATATTTTAATATCAATAAAATGTATATTATCAATAAATTGTATATTATAATTGTTTTAATACCATATTTTAAAATCAATAAAGTGTAGAGAATCAAATTCAAACTCTAACTTGGTAACTATGGTGTAAACAAACCAAACAGTATTTTATTAAATATTTTAAGATTATATTGCACTATGGTGTAAACAAATCAAACAATATTTTACTAAATATTTTAAGATTATATTGCATCGCTAAGTACATAGAGATATATAGTCTGATATTGATTAATCATATATAGTCAGATATTGATATTGATTAGCCCAATGAGATAGCATAATTAGTAAGGAGTGTTTATAATTTTTAGGTACGGGAGAGTTCACAAGTTCAAGCTTTGTGTTCTTGAGGTTACTATTTAACATCCTTACCATCCACAAACATGATCTGTCACCGAAAAAAATGTGTTAGCTCTCTATCTGGGCCTCAAGGCTGCCAGCGCTTCTGCCTCTCTTGCCCCCAATGATTTTTGACAAGGACAATTGCTCTATTTCCTTCCACGGTGCAGTCCTCTATTGCAATATTCTGCTCAGAAAAAACTTTCATACGTGAGAAGCTCCGAAAAAAATTCCATACGTGAGAAGTTAGCTCAAGGATGCAAACATAATCTACGTCAATAATTACAACATGGTCCATGATTTAATGGCTCACCCTTCCACCTATGGTGCGAACTACAAATTTGATCAATAGACCACTTGGATATTTATATAGATCATTTTAATTTGTTCCCTTCCATTTCTAAGTGATCTAACGCCAATGTCAATGCATGCAGTGTTCAATGAAACCATTAGAGCTTGTTGTGGAGTGGGAGGAAACTATAACTACGATGCCAATATTTGTGTAGATTATACTTACAGTGTATCTCACAGTGTTCTTAAATAAGAAATACCTAAATTTAATGTCCAACTAGATTATGAATATGGACAGAAAAAAAAAGTTCACTTACAGATTCTTCTGAATTTCTCCTTGAGCTCTGTCATACCGTCGTTGGTGATTTTGAAGTAGTAATACAGATAACTGCTCAACCGTATTCGGAGGATTGGCATTCCTGATAGCAAGGATGGAGGTTGGGCCATCTGCCCTGTGAGCCTTCCTCACTGCCTCCAGATCCAAGTTCTCCATCATTTCAGAAGGCATAATGTTAAAAGTGTGCCTCTGAAGAACAGTCACTGTCGACTCCTTCAACAGTTTACAGTCCACTCATTCCCACAAAGTTTTGAATTGTTGTCATACAGAAATCCTTGCTGCACTTGCTCCAGTGAGAAGTGTCTGGGCTGCACCGCCTGCAAGTGTTTCAATGAGTATAACAACAAGAAGATGGTATGGTGGGATGAAGTTCAACCTTGTAAAAAGTTGTAAGTGTTTCAGTGAGTATAACAACAAGAGGATGGTATGGTGGGATGAAGTTCAACCTTGCGAAAAGTTGCAAGTGTTTCAGTGAGTATAACAACAAGAAGATGGTATGGTAGGATGAAGTTCAACCTTGAAAAAAGTTACAGATGATGAGTTTGGCATGGAGGAAGGCGTGCATACATAGCGGTGAGTCATTGACCAGTCGATGAGATAGTGTCCTTGACTGCCAAAACCTCGAGTGCACCCAAACTTCGACTACAGTAACCTGTGTACACCTGTAACCACACCAGTAACCTAATTTGTAGTATTATTTTTTTAATTGCTCTTTAATTGTAAAAAGAGCAAAAATAAATTTGCTTACACCATGGCAATCAAATCACAATGCTTTTAACCAATCGGAAATTGAGTAAGTGAATTATAAAATTAGTAAAATAATTTTATTAGTATTAAAAATTGGAAATTAAAAAGAAAATAAAGCAAAGTAATACCGAACATAAGTTATCGAATACAATTGTCTCCAAACGAACCAAATAATGTCACAAAAGGCTCCAAGCAAAAACTATAGTGCCTCCTTTGGGAGGGACTAATAAAACAGGGTTTTATGATATATTTGAACCAAATAATGTCACAAAACGCTCCAAGCAAAAACTATAGTGCCTCCTTTGGGAGGGACTAATAAAACAGAGTTTTATGATATATTTATAGTGATTTACATTTGAAAGTACATACATATAATCCTCAGTATTAGGTTGTTTAAATTTCGCCAAACGAACCAAATAATGTCACAAAACGCTCCAAGCAAAAACTATAGTGCCTCCTTTTGGAGAGACTAATAAAACAGGGTTTTATGATATATTTGAACCAAATAATGTCACAAAACGCTCCAAGCAAAAACTATAGTGCCCCCTTTTGGAGGGACTAATAAAACAGGGTTTTATGATATATTTATAGTGATTTACATTCCTTCAATTGCAAAAAAATCTACTCAAAAACTTATATTAATTATGTTATTAAGGAACTTAAGGACAGGAATAGCAATAGTGTCAAGGTATATGGAAGAATGAAATTTTGTACCTTGAATATATATAGAAATAATTTGCTCTTGCATTTGGCATTTTTGTTAATTTATAAATGCAAATCACTTTTAATGAATGAATATTCCACTCTTTAGTTAATGAATATTCAACTTCTATTTAAGACTTAAGACTTACTGGCCACCCACCTGCATTCTGTCCATAAAGGTTAGCCCTACATATTTAATATTTTTATCACAATTTACAGGGACATTATGATAATGTAGAAGGTTGTTACATGGTGCATTTAATGGCTTTAACTTTTTATCACAATTTACAGGGACATTATGATAATGTAGAAGGTTGTTACATGGTGCATTTAATGGCTTTAACTGTTTGATTGATCAAAAATGAGAAACTTGTTGGGATTTCCACCGTTTGCTGTAGGGCTGACCGTCTATAAATGTGCACATGGAATGTATTCTGGGAGCAGAATAAAGGGTTAAAGGGGCAACGCATTAAAGTTGTCTTTTTCTGATTGGCTCTTACCAAAATTCGGGGATCAATCGTTTTGCTGAAATTGATGACGATATCCTGAATTAAGCAAGCTATAAAAAAAATTTATTGCATCCAGATTATGCAATTTATGAATCTAATATGTGCCCAAAAAAAAAAATTAAAAATAGGACTATCAGAATTTCGATCAAAAAGCTTTGATTTTGATTCCCATTGATTTCAATGAACAAAAAAGGGGCAAAACGTTGAGCTTCATATTTTGCATTAAAAATAGGACCTGAATTTTGATTTGGACAGTGCACTCGTTATATGGAGAGTAAGATTCTGTGCTTCGTTTTGTTGCTGATGTAATATGGACATATCTTATGCAATTTGGAACTATTACTATGAAATCCGTGTCTGAATTTAAACTGTTACAGAATACAACCGTATTGGCCTCATTTTAGTGAAAAAATACAAGTGTTTTGAATTTTTAAAGTAATTCAATTCGATTAGGTATTTCTGCAATTAAAATATGGAAAAATTCCATCTGCCATTCGTCAAATTCAGCACATTACAAAACCCTAACAGAGTTGTGAATTTCTAAAGTAATTCAATTCGATTAGGTATTTCTGCAATCAAAATTTGGAAAAACTCCATCTGCCATTCGTCAAATTCAGCACATTACAAAACCCTAACAGATTTATGAAAAATTCCATCTGCCATTCGTCAAATTCAGCACA
>SNQJ01S0067092.1:23048-36964 GCA_010110895.2 Picea sitchensis | reverse complement strand
TCTCCCGATTCCAATGAGCTATTATACTGAGAGGTTCCTCCAAGTAATGTGCCCAAAATGACCTCTTCAGTGAATTCAATTAACTTATAGCTCAAAATAGTCAAAATCATGGAAATCGTCGGAATGCAACGGAACCAAAGCCAACTTGTGCGGAATGGCTCATAATGATGGAATATGATGAGCAATGCAAGTTGGACCCCACAATGCCTCTCAATTACCCTTGTACATGCTATAACATCCATCTGGCTACTCTGGTCATCATAAACCTCTGCACTATGATGATGTCCCAAAGTGGGTACATTACAGTCCTCCCTGCTAAAAAATTGTTTGTCCTCAAACAATAACCAAATCCCCTCAAATAAAATACCAGGATCCCATGTCCACCTGTGGGATACATAGTAGAACCCATCCCAAGATGAACACTCATGCACTCTACCCCCTGGGTCCCTAATCAAGTCATGAACTGCTAGCCCCTAGGAAGCATAACCCTGAAATATAACAACTCCAGGAGTCTCCTACATATGACACATGGCCTCATCTCGAAATGAATCCATCCTCCAAGTCTCTACCAAGATCCATACAACCTCCAGCAATTGCTCATGTTGATGCCCGAATGAGGTGTTGCAAGACCTTTGTGAGACACCCACAAGCGATGCATTCCTCTCAACATTGAAGCTCAATGGAAAGTTAGAATAACTTTCCCCTGCAATGGTCCACTCTCCCCTGTCAGTCAGTGAAATGCTCAATCCTGCAATCCCTAGGTCCCATGCTAACCTCTGTCGAAGATCACCCTGCTGGCCCTACACTACTCTGACCATGACTGCCTACCCCCTGCATACATCCTGAATCCTCCTCTCTTGGGTCCTCCAGCTGAAATACATGTGCTCATTGAACCTTTTGTCCAGAAGTTGTATCAGTAAAGACACCTCTGTAGAAGAAGTACTTGTCCAAATATCTCCATGCCCTATCATGATGATCAAGAGGGAGAAAAAGTCTCGCCCCATAGGCCAAGTACCTGCAGGCCCACTCCAAACCAACCCAAGGTGGAGTGTGTGGCTCTCTGGCGCAACCTGGGTCGTCATGTAGTGAAACATCCTGCTAACCAAGTGAACACCCGGATTCCATGGCAAACTTGGAAATTTATCACTTCCAGTCTCCGCTAGTTGCTCCTGTGTCGGACTAATCACTGTCGAAAGCCCTTTGTGCTCATCTATCATCACCTGGTCTATGATGCTCACCATCACACACCAAGTCTCAACTGTTTGTCTAACACGGTCAACCTCTGACCTGATGTATGCCGTAAAAGTACTCATGTCATGTAGTCTTGACCTACTCACTCTCCATGCCCTCAGCCACGGCCTATCCCCCCTCATGTTATTGTCTATGATAAAAGTGTCAAGACAGGTTAATAGAAACATCTGCAACTGACTGTAGGACTGAGAGGTGTCACATGCTTTGGTCAATCCCAAGGATTCAACCAGAAGCTCATCCATTGGTACCCATGATAGATGCTCTCCTATGGTTATCACCAAATCCCAACCATCCAGTACAACCGGAAGTAACCCCTCCGACTGTTGGTCGACCAACCTCCATCTCTCATCTCCCATGCAACTGCTGAAATGGTGTGTCCTCCATCAACCGGTGCTCCTCTGCTAGACCACCAACATCCTCTAGCCATATGACCGAAGGATATATCAGAGTGTCCACCGGGATAGATGAAGTGGATCTCTGACGGATCTTCTCAAGAAGCTCCTCTGATCTGGACTCTAATTCTTGAAGGGTTGTCTGTGTGCCTCTCAAAAATCCTCGAGTGCTCTCCAACTCCTGAGTGAGTCGATCTACCTCCAACTCCTATCCCCTCAAGGCCATGTGATACAACTCACCAATCCCCAATAGGTAGTCCTTGTCTGTCAACAACTGCTGGTAGTCAGTCCTCATCATAGACACTCTTCCTGAGAGTGTGAAAATCATCCATGGAAAATCCTCCATCTGAGTTGCCATGTGCCACTGATGCCCTCCAGCAATAATCTGCTATCAATGCATGCATGTCGTCACTGCGCCTGGTGGCTGCCATGATCATATCCTCACTAACTCTCAACTGTGCTGCTAAGTGGTGTGGCTCCTGATCACGATCATGTTGTGGTGCCACCTCATATCCCTCACTGCTAGTGTCAGTCCTGCTAATGTCAACTCTGGAGTCCCCAAAGACACTCTCTGCATAGTATAACGTGTTGAATTGCCCACTCTCTACTGTGTTGTTGGGTTCTCCTGTATGCCATTGCACCCCATCACTAGGTGCTATCTCCTACTAAATCACCCTGTATCTTGTATGAGCAGTGGTATCCTCCTGTGCACTCACCCTGTATCTTGTATGAGCAGTGGTATCCTCCTGTGCACTCACCCTGCTACTATCATCTGCACCTGGATCCCATATAGTTGTGTCCAAACACGTGTTATGGTCATCCTGAATACTAAAAAGTGCATCCTCATCAATGCAGGTCGATCATGGAAGTAAGTGCTCCATCAACCTGTCAGTCTTCACCATTTGCTCAACTAATGGAGTCTCCAAAAGTTGTGACTCAATCTCCTCATGTTGATCTGTATGTGTAGGGTCAATTGTCTATACTCCCTATATCTCTTCTTGGATCTGTAAATCTACATGTTTGTGGTGTGCATCCCTCACACAAGGATCCTCAATCATATCTGACATGTCACTGACCACCTCATGTGACGTGACTATCAGGGGTGTTTGGAAGGATGACATATGTGTCACGACCATCATAGGAAGCTCATCATTTCTAGGTGCTAACACGTGTGAATCCTCACTAGTGTCACCACTATGTTGAGGCGTAAGGTCATCAATGGTATGTGATATGTCTGTTGAGACACTGGTGTTATTGTCCTACCCATCCAGCTGCCTATCTACTATACAAGGGTCATCATCCTCTTCAAGTGTGCTAGTAGCATCATCCTCTGTACAAGAGTCACTAACACTAGCCTTTGTGCAAGAGTCATTATCATCATCAGACTGTCCCAAATCATCATCTATCGCTCCATCCTCACACATCTCATCATCATTGTCATAGTGTGCCTCAACAATGTGCTCATGGTCCTTACCCCTGCACCTATGATCTGGTTCCCACGACCCCTTGCAATTGTAGCAAGATTGCATGCTCCTAATGGGTGTGGGGTTTCTCTGTTCTTCCTACCATCTAGCTGCTTCTTTTTTCTTTTTATCTGCTATGGTGATCCCATGTAAAACATCACATTTGCTCCAATCAGGCTTTCTAAAGGCCACATACTGAGGAAAGGTTATGAGAGCCCGATTTTCCTCACTAAGGCCGGAATATGTTATCTCCAAGCATGTCATCTCCAAGGCTATCTTATCCATTTCTTTCCAACTATCCATTTATCCCTATGTGAGATCCCTCATGTTGGCAGGATTTAAGCTCTGATACCACTGTAATTATCCCAAGCCATTATGCCAAGATCATCTCAGTTTTGGGTGTCTTTAAACCTTTTTCTGGTTGTGGTATTTCCTCAAACATTCGCTAACCTACTTGTTTAGATGTGTTACTTGTTGAATGGCCTCTTGATTTCGACCTTAGGGTTTACTGATGTGTTTATATGAGTGTTTGCAGCAATAAACAAGAAGATACAATCATAGACATACCTCAACCATATGCAATATGATAGACAAGCCAAAACATCTCAAATATGATTTTATTCATGAAATATAGGAACCTGCTACAATGAAGATGTCGATGTGGAATGCTCAACAGATGGCTCCAAGATAGAAGTATGAGTTGCTACAAAAAGCTCTCGACAATATAAAATAAGCCTCCCAAGGCTGGATAAGAGATGAAGACCAATACCAAGGTAGATCTAGCCGTATGAAGTGCAGAAACCCTAACTAGATGATGCCACGTCCTGCTAGAATGTTGAAGCTTCTCAACAATTCGGCCCTCCTGCCAAGTGTGTCCAATCACCCCAAGAAAGATGTCAAACAGTAGATCGGGTGATGGCAAGAACAACCCAGGTGCCTGAATCTCCAAGATCCCTCTCAAACCCTATGGATCTGAACCTCCTCCAATGTATGGTGCGCCCGCATGGATGGCTGAAACCCTAATAATTTGGCCTCTCTCCTAGAGACCTCCAACAGCTCCACCAATCCACTAGAATGATAGATCAAGGCACGGCAATAAAAACCCAAGTGCTCAACTAGGCCAAATACCTGCTAGATCCTTAGATCTAGCTATCCTCCAAGATGTGGTGCACCCTCCTCTTGGGAAATCGTCCCTCTCAATACTGATGAATCCACCACCAAAACACCTATGAAGTCCACCAAGAATAATGCTATAACACCTACAAGGAAAACCCAATACCTAGAATTCCCAAAATCGTCTCTCCTCTTGGGAAATCGTCCCTCTCAATACTGATGAATCCACCACCAAAACACCTCTGAAATCCACCAAGAATAATGCTATAACACCTGCAAGGAAAACCCAATACCTAGAATTCCCAAAATCGCCTCTCCTCAACTAGGACGAATCCTCCCTCAATGAATGGTGTGCCCCTCTTGCTGGAAACCCTAGCTGGTGCGCCCTCTCTCTCTCTGCTCCTGCTACTGATGTAGAATCCTCCTGCAACTGAGTAGGTCTAGAACTAGAATGGTGTGGAAGAGTATTGCATCTCCGAGACCAAGATTGGGACAAGCTCGGTGGAATCTTTCACCACTGAATCCTCCTCTAGGGTTTGTTAAGTCAAAACCCTCAAAACCCTCAATGTTGGGCTCACTAGCTAGAAGCCAGATATGAAAATATGATCATACATGAATGAATGAGTAGAGGCCCTTGCCTTTCCTTTATACTTTTTGCTCTCCTTGTCCCTCCAAAGTGACATTCATTTTATTACTATTTAATTAATTAATTAAATCACTTTAATTAATTAATTAACTTTTTTACCTCTCAAAAACACCTTATCTCTCATTGTGGTTTCTCTAGCCATTGAAAGTCACTTCTCACCATCCCATCTTGTAGTGTTGTTTCTCCCGATTCTAATGAGTTATTACACTGAGAGGTTCCTCCAAGTAATGTGCCCAAAATGACATCTTCAATGAATTCAATTAACTTATAACTTGAAATAGTCAAAATCATGGAAATCGTCGAAATGCAACGAAACCAAAGTCAACCTGTGCAGAATGGCTCATAATGATGGAATATGATGAGCAATGCACGCTGGACCCCACAATGTCTCTCAATAACCCCTGTACTTGCTATAACATCCATATGACTCATAATGATGGAATATGATGAGCAATGCAAGCTAGACCCCACAATGCTTCTCAATAACCCCTGTAATTGCTATAACATCCATCTGGCTACTCTGATCATCATAAACCTTTGCACTATGATGAAGTCCCAAAGTGGGGACATTACAAACAAACACTCTTACATTCTGTAAACTTAAGGTGCCTGGCTTGCATTCAATCAAAACATATCAGTTACGTGTAGTTCGAGTGATACAAGCGGTTGATGAAACACAATCGAAGTAATAAGAATCAAGATGCAATTGATCTCATGTCAATCACTGCTAGATTGGCAAGGCTCTGCTCTGCTCCGCACCCATTAATGGATAAAGGGTTTGTTTCTTTGATACAACGTTGTTGCTCTCAAGAGTATAATATCAGTGACCTCATCTCCATCGCTGTAAGATAGCAAGGTGATGCTCTGTTCTGCCCTACACGTTGGTTGGATCATTCTGAGAAGTTCTTTGGCATGTTGTTACGACTCTTAAAATATCGAATAACCAGGAAGCTGCTTGCTACCAAGGCTGCTCATAAGCCAGCTCCCACCTCAGGTGTTGGGAAGAAGCCACACAGATACCGTTCCAGATCCATCGCTCTTCGTGAAATTTGAAAATACCAGAAAAGCACTGAGCTTCTTATTTGACAGCTGCCTTTTAAGAGACTGTGGTTCAATAAAATGCACAGAAATTTAAAATGGATTTGCGTTTCCAGATAATTGCCGCTTTAGCTTTGCAAGCTGCTGTCGAGACTTACCACGTGAGGATATTTGAGGATACCACCAATTAAAAAATACAATCTGTCTCAAGGACTATTTTTAGCCTCGTGGACATTAAAAAATACTTTTTTCCTTTCTTATTCAGTTTAATCATGATGATGATTATCAAAAAGTTCTCCAAGGACCCTGGTTTTTGAAAGAGCAGCTCTTTATTACCCATGATTCCCCAAAGATGACCCCTCCAATATAGAGGTGAACAAAATGTAAGTCTAATTTCAGTTCCCAAATCTGCCACTTCATCTTTAGAATCTTTCAGTTTTTAAAGATATCAGCTATTTCTAGGCAAATACTAGTTAGATATTGAACAGGTAAAGCTGAGTCTTTTACTTGTGCTCAAGTCTGTGAGGAGATCGATCTTAGTAAAGGTTGTGCTCAAGTCTGTGAGCAGAGGAGATCGATCTTAGTAAAGGTCTTCCACATAGGATGATTCTAAAACAGGGCAAATTTCATAGACTGGGGTCTTGAATAAGAAAAACACAACTTTTCATTGTCAAATCCGCCAAAAAATAAGCCACCTTCAGGACTCATGTCCCCAGCATTAACTAATTCAGAGATGAAAAAGGTCATTCTCCCAAATCTAAAAGCTGGTAGCCATATGAGTCTCCGTACTCAGACAATGCAGATTATCAGATCATTGATTACAATGTTGAGTGTGAATATCATAAATTAAGACCTTGCCAATCATGTACTTAGAGAGCTAGCTAAACGTGACTATTCGTTGTATAGAGCAGTCAATCCGTTGGATAGAGTAGTTGATCCGCAATTTTATATTTGCTAGTTGATCCGCAATTTTATATTTGCTAGTGACAAGTCTGTGAGGAGATCGATCTTAGTAAAGGTTGTGCTCAAGTCTGTGAGCAGAGGAGATCGATCTTAGTAAAGGTCTTCCACATAGGATGATTCTAAAACAGGGCAAATTTCATAGACTGGGGTCTTGAATAAGAAAAACACAACTTTTCATTGTCAAATCCGCCAAAAAATAAGCCACCTTCAGGACTCATGTCCCCAGCATTAACTAATTCAGAGATGAAAAAGGAAATTCTCCCAAATCTAAAAGCTGGTAGCCATATGAGTCTCCGCACTCAGACAATGCAGATTATCAGATCATTGATTACAATGTTGAGTGTGATTATCATAAATTAAGACCTTGCCAATCATGTACTTAAAGAGCTAGCTAAACGTGACTATTCGTTGTATAGAGCAGTCAATCCGTTGGATAGAGCAGTTGATCCGCAATTTTATATTTGCTAGTGACAAATCCCCTAAGCCTCTGGGTCACCTAATATTAGTAATCACCACATTCATGAAATTTTAATTTAATATTGATATTATATGCTTACAATCTAATTTCTTTATTGTCAAACTCATGGTTTCTAGCCCCTTCAGAAGGCTTGGATCTATGTCTGTGAAATAGCTATATGGAAAATTTGAGAACGCTATAAAGACATCTGGCTAGTAAAGATTTTTTTACAATCTAATTTCTTGCTCGTCAAAGTCATGGTTTCCAGCCTCTTAAGCAGGCTTGGATCTATGTCTGTGAAATAGCTATATGGAAATTTTGAGAACGTTATAAAGACATCTGGCTAGTAAGAAATTTTTCAACGAGGATTTAAAGGCAAAAATACACCCCAAAACAAAAACCTAGTGCTATGGAAACATTACAAAGTAAAATGCATACGGTCAAAGCACAGACGAGCACATCATTGTTGCAGAGAAAAGCCATAAAGAAGGTTACCACAATGAACCTGCATCGATGGATTCACATATGCATTTTCTCTATGCCCCAAGAACAAAGCCGACAAAATACATCATTTTGCAGCTGAAAAAAGGGCATCTTATAAGATTATTCAACACAGAAACCTATATAATAAAAATCAGCAAATAAATAAATAAAAACAAAGAGAGGAACTTCGGAGATGTTAATAACCTAGACTGATAAAAAATATTAGAAATGTCGAGAACAAAGCCTTAGTGCAGAAGCCTATAAGAGACCCTGCAACGATATACCTCGCCTCTTACATTTGATTTGTGCCTCGTGAACAGAGCCCTTCAACATTTACGAATATGCGTTTGGGGCCGAAAGGAGAGGCAGACGATTGCAACTAGTAGCGGCAAAAACAAACCTATAACACAATACATCACAGAAAAAAGAACAACAAAAAGCCGTAGCACTTATCTATCGTATGCAATGCATCATGTGGCTTTCCTTATTTCCAGCCATGCGTTCACCACGGTCTTCTGAGAACATAGTCACTCACGTATTCTCTTTCTCCTATTTTAAGACTTGAAACCCTAGATTCCCATAAACCCTAGAAATCGCAATTTCCCCGGAAACCCTAAAACCCTGTTTTTTCCGAAAACCTAGAACACCTACAGTAAAGAGAGAAAAACAGAACCGTTTGAAATTTACTCATGAGTGAATCATAGGAAATAGCTAGAGAGTGGAGCCTATGAATTTAATGAGGTAAAACAGGTGTTAAGGTTATTCAAATAGGTTAGTTAGTTAAGTTCTTTATATTTAAAGTGATGATTGACATTTTGTGATTTAATTTATTTGATGTAATTAATTTTTTTAATTTTGATAATAAACGTTAATAAATTATTTAAAATTGTAATAATTTATTTGTTAGTTAAATACACCTATGGAAGATGGTCGTAGCGAATGAGATGAGTTTTAAATATTTAGTGTTGTTGAACTCAGAAAAGATCTTATTTCATAATGTTGGAATATATAAGTCTTTCGTAAATTTTTGAAAATGTTTATATTTATATTTCTTTTTTTTAAGTAAGTAGTATTTTGAGTATATATAATTTAATCTCGTGTTTTTTTTAATTTTATGTTTATTTAAATGGTGAGGTGATTTAGATTATGTAGAAAATAGTGTGAAGGTATAAATATAAATGGGAATATGTTGTGATATTGTACAGATTGCAATAATATAGTTAAATCTTATTAATAAATGAAATGGAACAAAATTGTAAAATGCATAGTATAAACTATCTAGAATGGTGGTAGTTTATATCTGAAGAGAGGTGTGTCGACTATGCTCATTTGTAAGAAGACATTATGAGAGGCCAAAATTGTCTTTTAACATAAAGTATGTGTTGGTAGAGCTTGAGTGGGCCTAATGGTTAAGAACATGTGTTTCTTCATAGGAGGTCACATGTTCAAATCTAGAGGGTAGGGTATGTACACATTTGTAGACTTTAGCAGTGAAATCATTGCGCAGAGGGGGTCCCTTGTCCAAAAAACAAGGGGGTCTCATACACCAATTTGGTGTCTGGCTTGGTCGTGACCTTAAAATTAGATTATCATTATTATTATTATTATGCCTAAAGATGTAAGAAATAATGTGGCAAAAGGAATGTAGGCCCCGAGGAGGCTAGTTTATACACCAACTTCCCAAGGGTGCAATTTTTGTGTACAAACTTTGTTTAGGGCATTTCTTGGACCATTTCAAAGCTTAATACATGTTATATGTGTCTGGTGGGTGACATTGATTGCATGGCCTACATCAACTACGAAAAATGCAAGGGACATGCCCCAAAAGACATGTTGGAAGTCCAAGACTTGAAAAACTATAATAAAACTACCAAGGTGTGAACCATTATGAGTCGATGGAATAGGTGGGTAGCCACCAATATCCACTTGGATCAATTGTCCCCCCTCTAGAAGCAATGGTTCTCATTACATCAAGTTCCTCCATCAGAAGAGGAAACTTATGATGAATCAAACTCTTGGTGAGAAACTTGCCTTGGTGAAGAAGCTATCTTGTTTTGACAACTTGTTAGAGTTGGATTCTCTACTAGCAGGTGCCCTTCATCTTGATGTCCATGATCTAGTTGACTGTCACTTACTCAATGCAGTTAGGATTGAGTTATGTGGAGCCAAGTGCTCGAACACCTCTGAAGTGTCCAAGAGAGGTGGAAAATATGGTTGAAGCAACCCCACATTAAATACAAGTTGTAAGCCAAGGAAAGGGGAAATACTTAATTCAAAAACATTCTCACTAACAACCTTAGTAATAGTGTAAGGCAAGTATCGGAGTGGGCAAAGTTTCTGATGGAGTTGTACGAGGCACTCTTTTTGGAAATGCAACCATACCATACATATCTCCCACTTGAAACTTGTCTAGAACTCGATGCCAATCATCGCACTACTTGTACTTGCCATTGACTTTCTGCAAGATATCATAAACTTGTTGTTGGATGTGTTGGATTTGTTCAACAAATGTGGTTACTTTATCAACCTTGTTCTAGGCATGGGAGTATTCCTCTTGTGTAGATGCAATGGACAAAGCTACATCAATCAGGGCCAATGGTTGGAACCTTGAAGATGCTTAAAAAAGGTCGTGGCTAATAGAGTAATGAAGGGATCTATTGTAGCTATGTTGAACATAAGGAAGGTCCTCATCTCATGTGTGTGGATGTTTGGAGTTGTATAATATCAAGATATGCACAATCATCCTATTGACTACCTCTGCCTATCCGTCGATTAGGGGATGGAAGGCAGTTGATTTGGTTAGCTTAGTGTCCATCATCGACCATAAAGTACTCAGGAACCTAATATCCCTATCTGAAATAATGGCCCGTGGGAGCTCAAAATGAACCCAAAACATGCTCAAAGAAGAACATAGCAATGGCCTTTGTTGTGATACTCTTCTTGAAGGGTGTCCAACTAGCCATCTTAGAGAACTATTCAATAACTTCAAATACATAGTCATTTCCATCCTTGGTTGAAGTCAAGTCAAACATGTGGTCCTAGAGATGGACTCCCAAGGTTTTTCTAGGGTACTGAGAGGAGTGTACAACCCCTACTTCTTGATGGCAAGTTTAGTGATGGCACATGTAATGCACAATTTGATATACCTGCTAACGTCTTGTCAGAGTTTTGGCCAGTAGAAGTACTTTTGCAACACTACCAGTGTCTTCTCCATGTTGAAGTGCTCTACCACCCCACTATAATGTACCTCCCAAATCAACTTCTCGTGCTCACTTGAAGGAACACAGTGAAGGCCTAGATGGCATAAAAGTTCATCCTATAGATGAAAATCTAAGATTGGTTTTCCTGCACCCAAAGTTTGATATCTAACAACAAAGTCGAGGTCATTGGCATGCAATTGGGACTGCTCGAAGGTCTCATATCCACAAGAGTTGAACACTATGGTCAGTGCCATAATTGAAGGTCAACTGATATAGTCTACAACGTGATTTGTGTTTACCTTCTTGTTCTTGGTGTTCAAGTGGAACTGTTGCAAGTACGTGGATCACTTCTTATGGCATGCATTTTATAACTTTCCATGTGTTTGCGTGAACTAAAAAACTTGTGACCAATGTGGATGATTGTCTTCTTCCCTCGAATGTAATGCTTCCATTGGTGACAGACCTACACAATCAAGTACATCTCCCTGTCATAGGAGAGTGTTTTGTTGTCATAGGGCATCGAATGTCCATGTTGAGTAAGGACTGCATCGACAACATAATCTAAAGCATATGTCTCAATCTCAAAGGGTTGTTGCAAATCTAGTAGAGTGAGTACTAGCACTAAACAAAAGTGGTGTTTTAGATCCTCAAATGATTTATGTTATGACTTGGCTCAAATGAACATGGCTTTGGCCCCACCCTTGGTCACTTGACTTAGGGGCCAAGTGATATGAGAGAATCCCAACATTAACCTACGATAGAAGTTAGAAAAACGCAAGAAACTTCGAAGCTCTATTAGAGTCATCAAGGTTGGACAATCATGTATGACTTGGATCTTAGTTATATCCACATACACACCATTTTCATTCATGATGTATCCCAGATACTAACTTCTTTTCATTTCAAATGAGCATTTCTCCATATTGGCATATAACTTATGTTGTCATAGGGTGCTAAGGATTTGTTGAATGTGCTTCAAATGTTCTATCCAAGTTTTGTTGAAGATGAGGATATTATCCAAATATATGACCACAAAAGTATTTGTGAACAACCATAAGATATATCCATCATCCTCATGAATGATGTTGGAGCATTATCAAGTCAAAAGACATGACCCACCACTCAAAAAGGCCTTCTTTAGTATTGAAGACAGTCTCCATACATTAGTTTGCTCAATTGGTACATGATGGTAGCTTGGGTTCATATTGATCTTACTAGAAAACTTGGCACCCTTGAGTTGATCAAGTAGATTGTCAATCTAAGGGTTTGGATATCAGTTCTTGTCGGTAAATTTGTTCAAAGGTATATAAACAATACAAAATCGCCATGTCCCATCCTTCTTCTACACCAACACAATTGGGTTCCCGCAAGGTGAGGAGCTCAATCGAATGTGGCCCTTTTAGATGACCTCTTGAATCTATCATTTGATTTCCTCATCATGATATAGAAAAAAGCATTTGTATATTGGGCCATTGGGTAAAGGAGCATTAGGTATTAAATCAATTGAATACTTGACTCGATAGTGTAAAGGAACCCATGTAGTCATTATGATATAGAAAAGAGCATCTCTATATTGGGCCATTGGGTAAAGGAGCATCGGGTATTAAATCAATTAAATGCTTGAATCGATAGTGTAAAGGCACCCATGTAGGTGAAGGAAAGATATATTCATTGTAACATACCAAGCCACCTCTATACAACATTTGAGGGGATGGGGTACTCTCAAAAAACCATCCAAATTGCTCCAATACTAGCTTGTAATGTCTCCCCAGTGATCCCAGCCATGGAATAGGGAACCAAGATTACAGGCTTCCAAATTCTGGCCCTTATAGACTAAATCTCTATATTACTAGTTATTCAAGCCATATAGGAAGGACCGAAATTTAACAAAATGCATGTGCATATGTGAAGTTTAAAATACAATAAAAATAACAAGCATAATCACACATGGCATGCACGATACCTTGATTTTTATAACATAATATAAACATAAAATTTGTATATTCATAGACGTTGACAAGACACTTATCTTTTAGCTAAAAGTGGTCCCAAAAATGACTGTGTAAGATAGATTTTTCACCCAACTGTAGGTATCTACTACAAATACCACCCCCAAGTTGGGCTATGAGGCCACTGGGATGAAGGAAACAAGCTACAAACTTCTCTATTTTTTAGCTCAACCCTTTCGCTCTCATGCTCAACCAAACTACTCATTGTAGAGACTTAGAGGCATCACATTCAACCATCAACAACCAAGGAACTATCTTCCATTGCCCCACACAACACAAGGAAGTCCTGCCCTTTCTCTGCTCAATAATCACTTACCTACATGGGTACTCTTCCTCACCCCTTCTGGGCAACATCTACCCCCACATGCACATGTACACATCAGTTGTTGACGTAGGAGGGAGGTAGTCAAATGTTGTCTTAGTCAACAAAAACCTCTGAAAAAATAGTAAATAGCTCTAAAGCAAAGGGAAGACCTGTCTCCCCTCAAACACACCATGACAATGATCTAGAAAAATATAAAAGCTATCATAAAATAATGCTAGACCACTTGATTAGTTAAGGCATGCAAAATAAACTATCTACATAGTACATCATAAGGTAACTAATGCATTGCCCATCACAGGTATAATGTACAAGTGTAGCCATCATAAGAAACAAGAACTTAACCTCCTCTACTTCGAAAGAATGTAAATACAGTAGTCCCCTAGTGACCCGAACGCCATTAGGGTTAGTGATAGATGCATTGACTTATCTCTACACATATGGAGACTGAGTCTCTCTGACAACATTAGGTGGAAGATCGGGGCAATGGAGAAAATCCTCTCCCACCTAGATAGCCTGATGATAAAATAAAATCCTCCTATGTGGGTTGGTACCACTAATTGGGATCAACCCTGAAGG
>SNQJ01S0067091.1:14339-40581 GCA_010110895.2 Picea sitchensis | reverse complement strand
TGATTTAAAACCCTAGGTGACAAGCACACAAGTAGGTCCTTGTTTCATGTCCCCTAAAAGAGAAATATTCAGCCATTGAAGAAGGAAGGAAGAGCCTAGCCTTTGCTACACTCTTTTCACTTCTTCCCTTGTGCTAGCTGTGCAACTAGCAGATTTCGGTTTTGGCTTGGACTATCTCTAGGTTATGGTTTGGGAGTCTCTGATCAGCGCTTGTTACTCTTGCTTGGTGCGCTATCCTTGGATAAAGGTGCACCACCTTTGTTTGGCTATCTGGCCTAGGGTTTGCTTCCGGAATGATTCTCTGTCAAGGTTAAAGTGCTCGGGGGTGGCTTCGGCCTATGGTTGGGTGACAATAGTGATATTGTCTATGGTTAAACGAGCACATCCATTACTATTCTAACAAATCCCTCCAAGCAAACAACCTATTTTTCCCCACTGTTTTGGACAGTTTTAACACGTTGTCCAAAACATAACCACAATTGTTTTTTGTCATTAAACGCAGAAAATCAGACTTAAGACAGAGGCAAAATCACCCTAGGGACTCTCCCCTGAGACTAGCAAGTACTAGCCCAAACGGAGTGGGGTCTAGCCCGTGACAATTTGGGGCTTTTCTCCTTGAATTAGCCAAGTTTTCATCCATGTTATAAAAGGTTTATCGGTTCAATTGGAGGGTGGAAATTTGTGCTAACAAGACCTTTGTTTAGAACGTAGACAATTGTATTGCATGCCTCTACCCAACGACACATGGAAAAATCCACATCATGGATCACTACTTTGGCCGTCTCTATGATGTTCCGGTTCTTCCTCTCTACAACCCAATTTATTGGGAGTTGTAAGGTGTTGTCAGTTCCCTCTTATTCCCTATTTCGTTGCAAAATGCATCAAAGTCCTTAGAGGTGTACTCTCCTCCCTTGTCAAATCTCAACTCTTTGATCTTCCTACCTATCTAATTCTCAATTAAGGCTTTGAATTCTATGAACTTACCAAACACATGTTCTTTAGTCCTCATAAAATAAATCCAAGTCTTCTTAGAGGAATCATCAATAAAATAGGCATAGCACAGATTACCTATCAAAGAAGCTAAAGTCATTGATCCACACACATTCGAATGGATCAAATCAAGAATCTCTCTTGATTCATGCTCATTGCTTGGAAAAGTAGTCTTGTCATGCTTGCCTAGTGCACAACCCTTGCAAACTCTAGTTTTCTCGATCTTAAAGTCCGACAATCCTTGCACCATGATCTTCAAGAGAGGAAGTGATCCACAGTAAAGGTGACCAAACTGCTTATGCCACAACTTGCACAGGTTGTCACTATCCTACACTAAAGCATCATGCTTCCTTGGATCTACTAGCAACCTGTAAAGGCCACCTTCACACACTCCTCTGGCCAAAGCTTGACTAGAGTCAAGGTTGTGTTTTCTAATGATCACTTGTTGATCATCAAACTCAACCACACACTGTAGATCTATCATGCAAGAAACTGAAACAAGATTCTTAGTCAAACCAGGAATAGATAAGACATCATTCAACTCCAGAACATTACCTGAAGGCATACGAAAAGAGAGAAAGCTCATTTTGGTAATTGGATAAGTGGTATCATTGCCCAACTCTACCTGTATTGTAAAAATTTCCACTTGGGTCAAAGGTCTTTGACTTTTAATGCAAAATAGAAATTTCACCTCTTTCACTAAAGTTTTCCCAGATTTTAACCCTGTGAATTTTGGGCCTTAGGGTTGTTATGATATAAAATAAAACAGCAGCAGAAATAGTACAATATTTCACTTTCTAACAACCCAATCTTCGAGGCGATCTAAGGAGAAAAGATACCAAACAACCTGGATAAGTTTCATCCCTCTAGGGCAACTTATCCCACATAAACCAGATCTGAAAATTCACTTTTACAGCAGTTATGACAGCAATAAAACAGCAGGTATGGAAGCAGCAAAACAACCCTTAGATTCTTCAATGATGATGTCAAATCACTTAACAAATTGTCATTTTACTTATGTCAAATCATCAAGACATATATAGTTGTAAACAACAATGCATGAAGAACATATATGGGAGAAAATCAAATCTCGAAATTGCACAAGTTTTGGACAGCTGAAAACTTCATTAATATGCTCAAGATGAAGTACATTTACATACCATAGCCTTTTCTCAAGGCTAGTACAAGTCCATTTTTTTTAATTTTGTGTTTTGGACCTTTCAATCTTCATACTTCAGTTAAATTATCATTTCACAACTTATGCAGGTGGCCTATGTTGCAAACATAACTCTTTGACATTTCACAACTTATGCAGGTGGCCTATGTTGTAAACATAACTCTTTGATACATCAATAGTTGGCAAATAGCCTATTTCATTCCATAAATCACGGATCTACTTCCTATAATATGTTTTAAGAATTTGTATGTTTGTAATCGATGTGATGGTTGATGCTTGAATGATGAATCATTAATCTGCCATGGATGACATTTCTAACTTCATGATAATGTAGCAAGATCTACTCATCTTCTTCAGATGATAGATACAAGGAGCACCGCCCTTGTGCCCTCCTCTAAGGCATTTCCCCCCAAGGAGTCTTTTGCTTTTATCTTTTAAACCCTTAGCAATTCTTGTATACATCCAGCACTTCTAATAGCAATTCTTGTATACATCCAGCACTTCCAATAGCACTTCTTTCTTTCCTAGTCTAGAGATTTTACATCTTAGATTAGATCCATCCTTGGTTTTGTTAGTTTTTAGGGTAAATTTGCAGAACAACGATCTCTTTTAAATTTCAATGATCAAAACAACTAGATCCGTAACTCAATCTGAGATAGAACTCATAGTATATAGATTTATGAAGGACAACAATCCTAAGAGAAAAACTCGGGATCACATATGAACTCGTGATCTAAAGATAGTACTGATCTAATGTAGCAGCAGATCTCATTACAACGGTGTATCTATAAGACTAAACACAGATTTTAGGTCTAACTATTTAGTCTAATCATTCCACCATTGAGAACTTATGTATTCAAAGCATTTCTTCAGATCTACTCAATGCTAGACAGATTTGTAATAAAATCAAATCAGATCTAAAAGAGATGAGTAGTATACATACCTGGTACAACAACCTTACTCATCTCAAGATAGCATGCAAGAACTACATGAGGTGTAGAAACCACTTAGTATGCTCCGACAAGGTTCGGGCCTAATAGATCTTAGTGGATCTCAGCCAAAGAATGAAGGAACTTTCTTGCCACTCAACAATGAGGCCACAGGGAGAAAAAACAAAATCAAAGGGCCCAAACTCCTCTCACTTTAAAACCCTACCAAGAGACCTTTAGATCTCAAAACCGACTGCAGGTAAACCCTTGTTTCGGTGAAAGGGGAAGAAAAATGAGTCTACAAAGAAATGGCACCTGGTACAAGAAATTACCCTAGTAAAAGGGCCGCACAGCAGACATAGAAGAGGGGTACCAAAACTCTTAAGATCTATGTACATAATGTATCAACTCTAGGTCCAGACTCACTTGAATGCTAAGGGTGCCGTGATCTTCTTACACTCAAACACAAAAAAACCAGAGAAAACAAGGAAGGCTGCAACAAATACACAGTGGGCCACACCTAGCACACACCTTAACCAACAATCAAAGGAAGAGGCCAGATCTAAAAGGAGTCTGCTCACACATCCATAAGAGCAGGCCGGATCTACAAGTAATGTATTAATAAAGAGGAGAGCCGCCATACTCAGAGGAGGTCACAAAGAAGGCTAGAGGAGGCCGCACCAGAGGCTCAACTACGCTAGAAGGAGGCGGCAAAGATACACGCTATAACAATAAGGCCGTATTATCCTGCACAAAGAAATACCAAGAGGCCACAGCCATAAAGAAAGACAATGAGGTCGCCCCTACACAAGAATACAAAGAGGTCAGCAGGCCGAGAGCAAGAGATCATTAGCATATGAGAAAGGTAGGAGTGAAAAGTGAGAGGGGAGTGTTTAATATATAGTATTAGGTTAGGGTAAGGGTTAGATTAAACCAAAAAATCGCATGTTTAAATTGAAATTTAAAACATGTGATAATAACATTATCTTAAAATTTAACTTTAAATTCCCCATCTCTTATTAAAACAACAAAACTCCCCAAAACCAACTGCCAAGGTAAAGGAGGGTTTGGTAAAGGTGGCATTACTCATTCCTTCATATCACATGGTGAACCTATTACTTATCATCAATGCATATGGGACTTATCCTCATGTGGTTATGTCCTTCTTCAAGGAAGGTCATACCATCAAGTACTCTTTGATAGAGACCAAGTAGTCTCTGTGACTTTCCCTCGGGTCTTATCCACCAAGGTCAAAAAACCAAGGATCAACCCATGCAATATGCATGGGTACTTAGACTTTTCCAAGGGCCTTAGGCTTATCTAGGGGCTTTGACCGCTTGGTCATAGATCAAGAATCAACCCATGCCGTATGCATGGGTACCCTGGACTTTTCCAGGGCCCTAGGCTTATCTAGGGAGTTTGACCGCTTGTCATAGACTAAGAATCAACTCCACAAGTTCTGTGATGCATGGCACCGACTTTCCATGTCTCTAGGCTTATCTAGGAGCTTTGTCTGATTGGTCATAGACCAAGAACCCTACTGTGAGCATCGGGGCCCCTCCTCAGGGTCTCAACGCTTGTTATTCACACTCAAGAACCCTGCAACAGATACTGGGGCCCTCATAAGGGTCTTTTTCCACCATGGTACAAGACCATGGATCAACCATGCCTCAGATGGGTACCCTCGACATTTCCAGGTAAGCCCCTAGATATGTCTAGGGGTTTTTATCTGCTTGGTCCTAGACTAAGAATCCCAGTCGTATACTGGGGGCCTTCATAAGGGTCTTTTTTCCATGGCACTCTAATCAGTTATGGCACTGACTGTTTGGTCCTAGACCAAATACCCCAGGAGTGCACTGGGGGCCCTAGATCTCGTCTAGGGTCTTAGCCATCCTCCAAGAGAATGGCTCTCGCAGTTGCTTATAAATTTAACAGGTTTTTATAGGAGTGATCGTTGTTCTCCCACAATGTATTGATATTGTTGTACTTAGCAGTCCCATTGACCTATTTGTGGTCATTTGTTGGACATTGATAGAATTATCTTATCTACAAGTAGCAAAAATATGTATATTTTGATTTTCATATATTCTGCAACTAATTTGGCATTCTGCACTTTTTTAATATAAATGCATTATAACATATAAAAACATATATTATATAAAAACGCTCTCGCAACACTCTACTCCCGGTTTTTTTTGGAAATGGCATTCCTAGCGCTCTTGCTCCCGCTCCACTCCCATGCTCTGGCAAACTTGCAACATCTACATAGCAAGTGTCTGGAATTTTCAAGCAGACTTTGGCAATGCTTGCTTTCTTAAAACATACAAAAAAGTTGATGTTTGTAGCATCGGACAGGTACTTCCGCCTAGATCTAAGTGTCTAAACGTGTGGAAGTCGTCCAAAGCCTTCAACCTTGGCAATTTACTTTAATTAAAGGATTTATTAAAGTAAAGTGTTTTTTTATAAGAAAAGTGAGTTTAATCTAATGAAATGCAAAGGTTATTTGCATTAGTGAATAAGATGAATCCTAGCCATTGATCTCAAGTGAGGTGAGATTCAATCTCAACCGTCAATCACTTTGGAAATTAGGGTTATGGATTCGGGCAATAACTCAAGCTTATAAAAGCAAGGCTAGGTGAAGGAGAAAGACACATAAGAGAGAGCAAAGAAGGACTTTTGCTCACACAAGGAGAACTCAATGAGAGTGTTGAGTCACAAAGGACAATGATTCAAAGTGAACACAGCAATGGTGATAAAGGATCTTCATCTGGTGTTCAGGTTCAGAGAAGACGAAGGTATAAAACTTGCAGCAGTGATCAAATCAACCAAGTGCAGGAGGGTAGCAGCAGATCTGTACAGGAGACCGTACAGCAGCAGGCTGTACAGCCCAGATCTGTACAACAGTGGTCCATACAGCCCAGATCCGTACAACTTGGATCCGTACAGCAAGAGGCTGTACAATGTGGCACGAGTGCGGTCGTACAGTGTGGCATGAGTGCAGCCATACAGACAGTGCAAGGCGCAGGCACGCGCTGTACAGATAGTGCAGGACACGGGTACGCACCGGGCAGACTGTACAGGCATGGGTACGCGCCGTGTAGACCACGGGTGCAGACATATAGAGCCGCTAACAGGCCGTACAGTCATGGGCAGAAGTACTGGGCAGCAAGGTGTTGGCTGCAATTTGTCCCTTTTAAGCTTGGAAACATTTTAATGAAAAACTGATTTTGAAGGGCAGAAAATTTGTTGTGTATGTGTGATTGTGAAATTGGTTTCATTTGCTTCCGCTCTTTATTTCCAGTTAATTATTCCAGTCAGTATATCTTATTCTGTGAGCTGCAATTTAATTTTCAGCAAGGAAATAATTTATCTAGGCACTGGGATTAGAAAATTAACAGTAACTACATACAAGTTAGAAGCAACCTCAAGGATCACTATTTCCATAAAAAAATACTCATTCAAAACCAAGATCAATGTCATAAAAGAATCAAGAAAGCAAGCTACAGAAGTAGAAATGGAATCAAGAATAGAAGCAGCTAAAGCACTCTGTTACAAGTGATGTATTTGATTCTTCAATTTCTAATATAAACAGAGCAGTAGAATGGACTATTAATCTTCAATTTCAAACATTGCCCAAGCAATAAGCCCTAAGGCAAGAAATAATCCTTTGAAATGGGTATCTCCTGGGGACACTTGGATGGTCAGACAACATGGCAGCTCGAATTGGAGTCCTATTCAACTTATGGATCTTTCCTATCCTGTGGAGTAGGCCCTGTATTGGCAACCTTCAACAAATACCCTGCCAGTTACACCTTGAGAAATACCTACCACCAGAGCTGGATTGGCAGACCAGGTCTCAGCAATATTAGATTTAATGTTTTAGGAAGCAGATTGATCCTCTGGAATATGGTGCTAAGGCTGGTATGTTGGCTCATCTCACCTCATTTGGGTGAGGAGGTTTTCATGGTCGGTCCTTAGCCATTTGATGTAAGATCTGATGTAATTGTATTGTTCATAAGTGTAATATAAGATGCATTTGCTTTATTAAAAAAAGAAAAAATGATGAGATGCATGATTGAGAAAGATGTGAAAATGAAAAAACCCACATATAAGACCAATTCTTGCCTGTAGAAATGCTATTTTGCAAGCTATCATCAACTCCTTGACATTTGACTTGATAGGTATGCAATGGGTTATTCCATTGTGAGACCAGGTGTGGCCTATTTGACAATTCCTGAACTTGGCATACACCCAATCGAGACCTCCAAAAACTAGCATATCTGACAAACAACAAATTTCAGTATATATAAATATGAATAAAAAAGAAAAGAAAATGAATCATCAGTAATCACACAGTGCAATTCATGATCGCTAAAACCCAAGCAGTTAAACAGTATCTCTATTTGTGAATATGGATTACAAACTCTCTTGGAATGTCCTAAACAGCTGGGCACAAAAAAAATTGAAACCTTCTGCCTTCCATATATTGCCCGTAAGATAGGAAGGGATATGCCTTAGGCACTCCTATTTGAACAGCATGCTGGATATGTTTGTACTAACAGTTCCATTCACTGCTTCTTCCCAATTTTAGATATCAATCTAATTTCCTTTTCTTCCTTTTTTATTCTTCATCTTGGACTGAAGAAAATATAGATTTCAGTACCACAAATTAGTATTACCATTGATCAAAGTTAACCATAATGCACTGTAATGCTATCTATAAGGAAAGTGCATGGCAATGCACTAAGATAACATATACTCAAATACAAGGAGGCTAAAATTTTAAAGCGTCAACTATTCTCATTAAAGTATCTAATTAACAGATAACTATTCAAAGTGGGCATCTTATATGTCAATGGAAATCCCATTAACTTGTGTATCATATTGTGGCAGCATTTTGTAAATTATATAACAAACAACTTTATTTAAAGCATTCAAAGTCAGTGTCAAGGCACATGAAAACAGTATCTAAACTTGTATCATTTATCGTCAAAGTTTCACGCAAATACAATGGCAAATGTCAATTGGGTCTAGTTAGGGTGGTTAAGAGAAGAAGTTGTTATCCTCCCCACCTAGTGTCAAATCCCACTTGTGACATGTTTTCCCTCTTGGGCCATTTGGGGTTGGCAAGGAACCAGCAATCTCACTCCCTCTCGAGTCTCAAGTGTTTGAGGTCGAGACAAGATGCTTCCAAACATAGCCCAAGGGGTTAGCTCAATCAGTTGTCACCAATGTTGTTGGGCATTTGACTAGTTCAGTGCCAACGGGTGCCTAATTCGAATCCCCCAAGGTGAGGTGCACTAGTCTACGCCAACATTAGGGATTCCATCCACAAATGAGGGGAAACATCCCTAAAAAATGGTATATAATGCAATGCTGACAAGAAAGGATAGTACTTTGATGATATTATTCAATGATATCATGTCATAATACAAAGGATAGAGAGAGGGGCATGCATTGTGGTTAGTGATGTAACATCCAACAACTTCCTACCAATCACATGACTTAAGCAAAGACATAATTCATCACTATATTGTGACCTCATCCTAACTTTATTACACTAGCATAGATCCATCTTAACTCCGAATTTATTAAGCATTAAGAGGGATCAAAAAGAAATTGAGATGCAAATCTCTCGGTGCTTAAAAGATCCAAAGTTAAGATGGATCTAAGTTTGTTTCCCTCCGTCATCAAAGAGACTTAACATATGTTTGACAAGCCAAATGGATAAGGAACTCAATATGTTTGACAAGCCAAATGGATAAGGAACTCAAGCAACTTCACGAAAGGGAGGAAGAAAGACACCAAGTAAATGAGTTAGAGCAGACTGTAGCAAGGCTACTCCAAAGGATGGATACCTTAAAGCAGGATCGCAACCATTTCAGAGCAAGGACAGCTCCCCAACTCTTCAATTCAGGATCAAACAACCACATTTCAAGGAATTCTCAGGCAGGACACCTCGAAGCTGATCAAGGAGAAGAAGCAGAGCCAATGGACACGGAAGACAATGCACAAAGTCAAGCTGGAATACAGGATGTACCAGTAAACAATTCAGCAAATTGAATATGTTCTTTTAATGTATTTTGTTGATGGGCCAATTTATCAAAATTTATGGCAGCTGGGCTGCCCGGGCCCCGGACATATATGTTTTATCATGTTTTCTATGATAGGAGGCTAATAGATATGAACTCTGACTATGATGAGTCAAATTTGTAAAATTTTGATTGATGCTTGCCTCAGCGCAGCCTTTTCATATATACAAATCTTCAGTTCTTTTCTTTTAAAAAAGGACAATCTTTACCAAAATGTGTAGGAGAGAAGCAAGAGAACCACAGTTTGTGAGGTTGAGATATAGGGCCTTTTGAATATGAACCTTACCATTGAACATCATGCAGATCTCAGACAAAAGTAGCCTTGAAATGTCCACGGATGTTGCAGGTGTGAGAACCAGGGTTGTCTCCTACAATCAATTGACCAAAAGGTTGCACTATCTTCTCCATGAGTACTTGGAAGTGCCCATACTCCATTCAAAAACACCGCTTCATCCACTTCCTCTTTGTCTAACACTACACAGAGGAATCCCTTGCCAAGCCCCTGGGAAGATTCCACCTTCCAACCTCTGGAACCCCAATTGTCGGCATACCATTTATAGAGACAGTCAACTTTTTACTCTTGATAATCTATCTTAACATGGTGCTCCTAGAAGTATGCTTTGTTCCACTAACAAGAAAAATGTTTTAATCTACTCCATATGTGTCTCTATGTTCTTGCTGCATATTATATATTTTATTATAAAAATAAAAAAAAGTGATTAAGCTCCATGGCTTTATTTATTACCATCTCTTATCAAGTTATCTCACTATAGTGGCATATCCCTAAGATGGGATTTCATTCTACATTAATATTCTCATTCCTTCTGACAACAATCAAATAACAGCAAGAAAGAGAAACATTTCAATACAGGGTAAGACAAACTATCATACATAGCATTACAAGCGAAGTAAAATAAGATGCAGTGTTCAATAGTAAAACAGAGGCACAGTCAAATGCAGAGAAGGTGAAAATTACTCGTCACTTCCCATAATCTAAATACAGTATCAATAGGAAAGAAGGACCCCGGAAAAGAGAAGGATGCAAACATCATACTATCTGAATGTACGTGCCTGAAATCAAGACCAAACACAATGCTTGACTTAAGTCCTTCCATCTGTGCAGGAAGAAGACGGTAACAGGAAGTCATCCACAGGAAGCAGAAATTTACAAGTGTTAAAGAGTATGGGCTCAAACTCCCAACTGAACAGCACTGAGCAGTAGCCTGCAACCATCATCATCAGAAACACAAAACCTCGCCATGAGTTAACTCCATCAGAATTTGGCACCACTTTTTAAAACTCGTTAAAAATAAACCTAAACATTACTACCAATCGCAGATCTTCAGCTTGAAGCAAAAAAGAACTCTTCTCTCTTGTGCTCTCCCTGAAAGAAATGACTTTTATCCTTGAGCTTTAAATTTATTATAACTCCATAAGTAGACATTATCCTGTCGGTGTCCATGTTGCCCTTTTGATTCTTCCGCATGACATTTAAATCATGCACTGAAATATGTTAAGATTGTGAGATTGCTACAAAAAAAAAGATGTTATTGGAATTTCAATATCCATTTCGTTGCACCATAGAAGACTAGCGAATCCCTAAGAATTCAGTCTCACCTTTCCTTAAAATCTCTGTCATTTTCACATGAAAAGTCAATTGTGTTAATAATTACCATCATTCTTGATTATAATTCGGTCTGGTACTAAATCAGCAGAATTGTTTTGTTGAGAAAGTCTACATATTATTCACAAAAAGAAAGAATGAAAGCACATTATGACACGAGTGCAAATATACTCCTGACTTTAAAGGCACCAAAGCCTACTTGAAAAGCATCTGACGACCATTTACCAGATCATCTAAGGCTTTGTTAGGTTTCGGCAGATAGATTCTAGGAGAATGACTACCAACCGCATTTTCCACTTTAGAAGGAACGAAGCATACTTGAGAAATTGATAAGCATCTGTGAGTTATAAGACCTCTAAGCGTCACTTTAAGATTTGCTTAGTTGGTAGAACATAGGTTACAATGGTATGACAGCAACTCTTTTGGGTTACAAAGCTCACTTGAAATTGCCAGAAATTCTGACGCTTCTCGGATCCTCTTGAAGATTTGACCGGGTATTGAAAGATAGCTCACTGCGGCATGACTAAACTACAAATTTTCAGTTTAAGAGCAACAAAGACTACTTAAAAGCCAAAACTGTCTTGTTCTTATGCACTCTTAAAATTATCCAACAAATGGAAAATTGAATTTGATGCTGTGCCAGCAATTAAGGGCCTATTTAGACCTCCCAAGCCGAAGTGAGAATGTGGGTGCCTACTAAGAATAGAATTACGTTGGAGACCTGAGCTTCGCCAGCTCAAAAATTACCAAAAAAATATACAAAAGCTTACATTTTCTGCCACAGTAAGAGCCTGTTTTATATAAAATTGCAGCTAGAGCTCCTCAATGAAGGGCAGGTAGACCTCCCGAGCCGAAGTGAGAATGTGGGTGCCGACTAAGAATAGAGTTACGTTGGAGACCTGAGCTTCGCCAGCTCAACATTTACCAAACAAATATACAAAAGCCTACATTTTCTGTCACAGTAAGCTCCTGTTTGATATAAAATTGCAGCTAGAGCTCCTCAATGAAGGGCAGGGTTTCCAAAAATGTGCAATCTAACATGTTTGGTTCTTACTGTGAATCTGAGACTAAGCTAATGCATTCCACGAAGCCTGTATTTTTTTTGTTCGAATGGGTACAGTTTTTAGAATAGTTGGTACCGTATCAATAATCATATCTATGCAATGGCAGAAATAATGCTTAATTGCAGATTGAAATATATATTGCAAGTTCCATGAGATAACCATTTTGGGTTTTATTCCAAATTGTAAAATGTCGATACAATTTCGAAAGGAAGAAAGGGGCGTCATGTTAAGTACCTCTCTCGGTGCATAGTGCCCATTGAAATTCGGATGCGTGACATTACATTTCAGGTGTGAACTTCAGAGAAAATGTGCAGAGGTCGGAGGTGTACAGTATATATAGTGAAGAGAAGTTCTGAACGTGATAAGGTTTGTAACGTAGTGTAAAATACAATAATAAAAAAAGGCGGGACACCTTCTGTCCAAAAAGGGGTCCCTCTATGGTCTCGCTGTTGGTCGCGATCGTTATTTAACTTTGGGTTGGGAGTAGCTGCTATTTGGCTACGCTGTTGTGTTTGTTAAGTTTTTGAATTGTGGAGTAGCTTGGTTATGCTGTTAAGTTTTTGAAGCGTGAGTCTAGGGTTTATAGCTCTGCGGGTTGGGTAGTATTTTTATTATTTTTCTGATTTGTGTTCAATTTCCTTAAAGCATATTTTGTTAAGTTTTTGAATTGTGAGTCTCTGGTTTATACCTTGAGTGGTTGAGTAGTATTTTTATTATTTTTCTCATCTGTGTTTAATTTTTTTAAAATAAATATATTGATATATTATAACAAGGTTAGAAGGGTAAATCATTGATATATTTGTTTTAATGTATATAATTTCATTTTTGTTTCATTGATATAATTTCATTTTTGTTTCATTGATAATAGATTGAATATATAAAAAAAAATTGGTTTATAATAAATAGTAAAATGTTTATGTTTGATATTTTAAATAGTTTTTATGATTTTAAAATATAATTAAGAGTAGTATATATGTTTTAACATATCATAATCTTTATGTTAATAAAAGTGTTCACAAAGGTAGTGGTCTTCTTATTAATACAATGGTGTATTGTTTATAGAATGAATATGCTTGGTTACATGTCTTCCTTCTTATACTTGCAAAAATATGTTAAGTTGATGCTAATATACCATAGGTCCATCTTAACTTTGGACTCTGAATCTATCAAACACCTAGAGAGATCAAATCTCTTGAGGTGTACATTTTTTTATCATTTAAAATGGATTTAAGAGTAAATAAAGAAAGGGGTAACAACATTTTTATGTAAATATCATATTTATAGTATTGTTATTTTTGTGTAGATCTGGATCACTCATTTAATCTCTCTATATAATNTGAGGTGTACATTTTTTTATCATTTAAAATGGATTTAAGAGTAAATAAAGAAAGGGGTAACAACATTTTTATGTAAATATCATATTTATAGTATTGTTATTTTTGTGTAGATCTGGATCACTCATTTAATCTCTCTATATAATCATTTTTATATTAGGTATATATATAAAATCGTATCTTCTCCACTCGAGTTCAATTCCAGCAAGTGACATGTTGAACTCATAACTAGTATGTTGTTGTAATGGCTTCAAGCCACATTGTAACCTAGAAAAAATAAGGATATTTTATTTTTGTCTATATCTATATTTGACTAACATATAATATTATTATTATTATTTGTAATAAAAAAATTGTAATTCCTGATTAATTTGTTGTCACTGTACAAAACTGAAATGTTTCATAGGCTTGCCACTTGTTCCGCCAAACTAGTGGAAACCGAAACAGGTGGCTACCGTTTATACTTTCGGCCAAAAATAGCAACTGCCACTTGCTCCGCCATTTATTTGGAAACCAGAGCAAGTGGCAACAGATAGTGTTGACAGGTTTGTCTCGACATACAACCAAAAATGGATAATTCAAGCTAAACAAAAAACCTGAGTAGGAAGACGAGAACAAAACTCCATTTCCATGTAAGCAAGGCATAGAGGACTAAGAAACTTTAAACATTAGGAGGGCAATTAGAGTAGTGGAACTTGTCATCCGGAGAGCCACTGTGATGAGTGGCGTTGCTAGGTGTGAGTGCAAAGGGTTGTGCGCAGGTCGGGCACCTCTTTTTGGTTGGCGCGTTCGAGAAGGCGTCGAACAACATGTCGAGTCTGCTATTGATGAGGGTGTGTCGTTGGAGTTGCTCCATCATATAGCCCCTCATCTCAAAGATGAGGTCCAATTGCTTCGGACTGAAGAGACTGGGGTAGACTTTGGTTGCAATCTATGTCTCGGTTGAGCAGTGGGGGCTCGACTGGGTGGTCTGTCGTGGGGATTTCCTCCTGGACGATGCAAGTGGCGCCTTCCAAGGTGATCGTTGTATCTGTTGTTGCAATGTTGGTGCTAGGGCTATCTCGGGCATCCGGAACCGTGTAGAGGAGGGACTCTGGTGGACCTGAATTGGTTCCTCTAGGAATTCCTCCTCCACAAAGGCCATTGGAGACGTAGTCGGCTTCTTGGTTTGTTGAGTCCGAGCTATCAATAAAGCCCTCTCCAAATCACACAGGCATTTCTGCCTTGTAGCATAACAATACCAGGAGGGTCCCCACCTGGGTTTCCCTCTCTTGCATGGCATGATAGAGCCTTGTGACCAGAGAGATATGTGATTTAGGCCAGAGAAAGTTGAGAGGACCAAAACTAGTTCACCAAGCAAAGCAAAGAGATAGAACGGAGAAGCAAAATGGTGAATGCCATGGTCGAGCTGGAGAATTAACCAAGGGGTTGATAAGACCGCGCAGTCCCCCATACCTGTCATCATCCCTCTGCAATTGATCAGTGAGGGCGCCATTAATCCTGCACGGGGGAGTTGTCCTCCCTCCCTCTGTGTGCATTTATGGTTGTCCTCCATCCAAGAATGGGCTTTGGGGTGGCGGCCGACCATATTTATGGTCGATGCTGCATGGGGGCTGCGTGACCTCCCCTAGGCTATGTGTCACCCCATCCGGGGAAAAGTTTGATTTTTATTGGTGTGATTTCGCAAGTTTTACAACATACTCATTATGAGTTTATCATATCATTTATGGGAATTGAACCCAGGTGGGGAGGATAACAATCATTCCTCGCAACCATCCAAGCTAAACCCAATTGACAACTAACATACAATATTATTATTTGTTATAAGTATTGTACATTTTTTGAAGTTGACATGTAGGATACCATCCTCCTTGGACTTTATAACATGGAAAATATAAAAATATTATTATTATTGTCTCTATTTGACTAACATATAATTTTACTAGCATACCCCCTAAGCGGGCGAATGGGAATGTCAAAGTAATTCCATGGAGGTTTCATATTAATGTTATTAATTGGGATTATAAAGATATTACAATTAAAATGATTGTATTTGAACTTTGAAGGAGGTTTTATATAAATGTTGTTAATTGAGATTAAAAAGATATTGCAATTAAAATAATTGTATCTGAAGTTGTTCCACTATTTTGATGATGTTTGGCTCATGCTCCTAAGGCATATCAACTTATATACATGCAACATGGAATTGTTCACCACTGTTTCCATACCTCTAGCATTGCAACTTTTTACCTCAACCCTTTAGTAGAAAAAGAAAATAAGATAAACAAGGGAGGTTGTGGAGCAACAAGTCCCTGCCTAGAAGGTAGAGGAGAAAAGGCATAATGTCATTGTCCCATATGCCACGTTGCCCACGTGCAGTAGAGGAGAAAAGACAGAATGTCATTGTCCCATATGCCACTTTGTGCACGTGCTCCTCCTGGGACAAGTAAGCATGTCGCTTGCATTTGTTGTTACATGAAAAGGCGTGTTGCTTGCCACTCCTTATAATATTTGATTGTATCTACCTTCTGTCTGAATGTTGAGAAGCAAGCCTGCAACTAGATTCAACCAACCAAAAGGATGCATGATTTACCATAGTAGGATGAATGAGCAAAGTCTACAAGACATGCAGTGTGCCCTNTGAGGTGTACATTTTTTTATCATTTAAAATGGATTTAAGAGTAAATAAAGAAAGGGGTAACAACATTTTTATGTAAATATCATATTTATAGTATTGTTATTTTTGTGTAGATCTGGATCACTCATTTAATCTCTCTATATAATAATTTTTATATTAGGTATATATATAAAATCTTATCTTCCCCACTCGAGTTCAATTCCAGCAAGTGACATGTTGAACTCATAACTAGTATGTTGTTGTAATGGCTTCAAGCCACATTGTAACCTGGAAAAAATAAAGATATTTTATTTTTGTCTATATCTATATTTGACTAACATATAATATTATTATTATTTTTTGTAAATAAAAAAATTGTAATTCCTGATTAATTTGTTGTCACTGTACAAAACTGAAATGTTTCATAGGCTTGCCACTTGTTCCGCCAAACTAGTGGAAACGGAAACAGGTGGCTACCGTTTATACTTTCGGCCAAAAATAGCAACCGCCACTTGCTCCGCCATTTAGTTGGAAATCAGAGCAAGTGGCAACGGATAGTGTTGACAAGTTTGTCTCGACATACAACCAAAAATGGATAATTCAAGCTAAACAAAAAACCTGAGTAGGAAGACGAGAACAAAACTCCATTTCCATGTAAGCAAGGCGTAGAGGACTGAGAAACTTTAAACATTAGGAGGGCAATTAGAGTAGTGGAACTTGCCATCCAGAGAGCCACCATGAGGAGTGTCGTTGTTGGGTGTGAGTGCAAAGGGTTGTGCGCAAGTCGGGCACCTCTTTTTGGTTGGCGCGTTCGAGAAGGCGTCGAACAACATGTCAAGTCTGCTATTGATGAGGGTGTGTCAGTGGAATTGCTCCATCATATAGCCCCTCATCTCAAAGATGAGGTCCAATTGCTCCAGATTGAAGAGATTGGGGTGGACTTTGGTTGCAATCTATGTCTCGATTGAGCAGTGGGGGCTCGGCTGGGCGGTCTGTCGTGGGGATTTCCTCCTGGACAATGCAAGTGGCGCCTTCTAAGGCAATCGTTGTATCCGTTGTTGCAATGCTGGTGCTAGGGCTATCCTGGGCATCTGGAACCGTGTAGAGGAGGGACTCTAGTGGACCTGAATTGGTTCCTCCAGGAATTCCTCCTCCACGAAGGCCATTGGAGGCATAGTCGGCTTCTTGGTTTGTTGCGTCCGAGCTATCGATAAAGCCCTCTCCAAATCACACAGGCGTTTATGCCTTGCAACATAAAAATACCAGGAGGGTCCCCGCCTGGGTTTCCCTCTCTTGCGTGGCATGATAGAGCCTTGTGACCAGAGAGATATGTGATTTAGGCCAGAGAAAGTTGAGAGAACCAAAACCAATTCACCAAGCAGAGCAAAGAGATAGAACGGAGAAGTAGGATGGTGAATGCCATGGCCGAGCTGGAGAATTAACCAAGGGGTTGATAAGACCACACAGTCCCCCGTACCTGTCGTCATCCCTCTGCAATTGATCAGTGAGGGCGCCATTAATCCTGCACGGGGGAGTTGTCCTCCCTCCCTCTGTGTGCATTTATGGTTGTCCTCCATCCAAGAATGGGCTTTGGGGTGGCGGCCGACCATATTTATGGTCGGTGCTGCATGGGGGCTGCGTGACCTCCCCTAGGCTATGTGTCACCCCATCCGGGGAAAAGTTTGATTTTTATTGGTGTGATTTCGCAAGTTTTACAACATACTCATTATGAGTTTATCATATCATTTATGGGAATTGAACCCAGGTGGGGAGGATAACAATCATTCCTCGCAACCATCCAAGCTAAACCCAATTGACAACTAACATACAATATTATTATTTGTTATAAGTATTGTACATTTTTTGAAGTTGACATGTAGGATACCATCCTCCTTGGACTTTATAACATGGAAAATATAAAAATATTATTATTATTGTCTCTATTTGACTAACATATAATTTTACTAGCATACCCCCTAAGCGGGCGAATGGGAATGTCAAAGTAATTCCATGGAGGTTTCATATTAATGTTATTAATTGGGATTATAAAGATATTACAATTAAAATGATTGTATTTGAACTTTGAAGGAGGTTTTATATAAATGTTGTTAATTGAGATTAAAAAGATATTGCAATTAAAATAATTGTATCTGAAGTTGTTCCACTATTTTGATGATGTTTGGCTCATGCTCCTAAGGCATATCAACTTATATACATGCAACATGGAATTGTTCACCACTGTTTCCATACCTCTAGCATTGCAACTTTTTACCTCAACCCTTTAGTAGAAAAAGAAAATAAGATAAACAAGGGAGGTTGTGGAGCAACAAGTCCCTGCCTAGAAGGTAGAGGAGAAAAGGCATAATGTCATTGTCCCATATGCCACGTTGCCCACGTGCAGTAGAGGAGAAAAGACAGAATGTCATTGTCCCATATGCCACTTTGTGCACGTGCTCCTCCTGGGACAAGTAAGCATGTCGCTTGCATTTGTTGTTACATGAAAAGGCGTGTTGCTTGCCACTCCTTATAATATTTGATTGTATCTACCTTCTGTCTGAATGTTGAGAAGCAAGCCTGCAACTAGATTCAACCAACCAAAAGGATGCATGATTTACCATAGTAGGATGAATGAGCAAAGTCTACAAGACATGCAGTGTGCCCTCCAAATGAATGGTTATAGGCATGAATTTTAACTCTAATTGTTTTTTMTGAATCGTGTGTGTTGGATAAATATGCAAGAGTTAAGTTTAAATTTAAAAGAGAATTGAAATCGCTGTAAATCTCAGAATATGAAATTAAAAACGACTATAGAGCTTTCACAAATACGATTATGTTCATAAAGATATTATAGATGTCAAAACAATTAAAAAGAAAGCAAGATATTTGTTCTAGATGGTACAAAGGCATTGTTATAYGTCGAGCAAAAGATATCAAACAAATTTGTCTTTGCATTCATTATTTCTAAATCGTCTAAATCAAAATCATCGAAATCATAGACATTCGAAGGCTTTTACTATTACARATTTATATAAACTATTACCCTTGAGAAGTTGCTCTCTTTCCAGGCGCCCGACCTACTGCCTCCGCTCACAGATTTATATAAACTATTACCCTTAAGAAGTTACTCTCTTTCTAGGCGCCCGACCTACTGCCTCCACTCTCGAAGGCTGGAAGCTCCAAAGACGAACTGGTTTTGCGAATGACGCTTCCCTATCTCACTTACGGTGGGTTATGTATCCATGATTTTTAAATGCGCTCATTGATTTTGGTGAGTTATGTATCCTTGATTTTTAAATGCACTCATTCATATTTGTAAACAAGAGCATTGATTTTTGTAACCATAGTCCACGTGTCAATGCGAAAATGACATATGGACTTCCATGCAGAGAACAGAGTGCATAGGATGCCACAAGATCGATGCAGCTGAAGAAGGCAATAAAGACCATATTCTCAAAGGACTTGGCAGCCTTCGCCACGATCATGGCCAACAACGTTCGAGGGAGAAACAACAGCGGCCCCTTCACCCCCGTGAATGTTTTGAACAATGACATCTGGTCATATTGGGCTCTGGAGGAGTAGAACAAGGGCGCTTATTGGGTGGAGATTCTAGAACATGATTCTGGAACATGAGACACAGTTGGTAGAGATTCTGGAACATGAGACACAGTTGGCAAAGATTCTGGAACAAGAGACTTTCACCTCTTCTTCATGGCAAGAGATAGAACCAGGTAAAGACCACATTGGGCGATTTTATGCAAAGATTACATAAATAAGTAGATATTGCCCTCCACAATTTTCTACCCTGCACCGCTCTTCTATTTCTTCATCTCTTCTGCAATTGAATATCCACGTTTGACTCCACTGGAATTCACCTCGAGCTTCTTGACAAGCACCATCCACAGTCTTTCCCTGACTCTGCTAACAATTACCATTAAACAAAAATATAGTAGTATATATCGACTGCTTCAATTTATATTAATCACCACAAATGTTCGTGTGTGTAGGGTTGCTTGGATGCGGCTCCTCCGGTTTGTTTCCAGCCTGCTTCTAAATCCTTTCAAATACCAAGCAATGATAGATGATTACAAAATGGTAAAACAACATTCTTCTAATTTTACTGCTTAAGAGTCATTTTCTTACAAATAAAATGATAAAATTGTTCATGGTATGGAGCTGGTCAAGGAAGGGGAAGAATTGTTAAAATACCTGGTATGTTCAAGCGGTCATTGTCCATAACAAGCACCATCCACAGTCTTTCCCCGACTCTGCTAACAATTACCATTAAACAACAATACAATAGTATATACCAACTACTTCAATTTATATTAATCACCAAAAATGTTCGTGTGTGCAGGGTTGCTTGGATGTGGCTCCCCTGGTTTGTTTCCAACCTGCTTCTAAATCCTTTCAAATACCAAGCAATGGTAGATGATTACAAAAGGTAAAACATCATTCTTCTAATTTTACTGCTTAAGAGTCATTTTCTTACAAACAAAATGATAAAATTGTTCAAGGTATGGGGTTGGTCAAGGAAGGGGAAGAATTGTTAAAATACCTAATATGTTCAGGCAGTCATTATCCATATTATTTTCATGATTAAGAGCAGTTGATAGAAGAAGCTTTCTCTCGTGCCGAGCGTGGAAACAACTATAGTGATGGAATGTGATCATGTAGTTTTGCATGGTGTTGTAAATGACAGTTATGCATCAACTGAATAGAAAATGCACCGTGGGATATGGATTGTAGCAAACAGTAAATGTTAAGAAGTAATGCTAGATTCATTTCTAGCATTACTTCATTTAGAAAAGCAAGCATACAAACTAAGCTATAAACTTGTTGATAAACTAAGCTATTTTTCCCTCTGCCTCGGAAATAGGCCAAATAAGAGGTCGAATTTAAAACTTAGGATAATGAACCACTTGACTTGCATGCTTTGCGGAAAACTTTGGTTAAAACTATTATAAGACATTGGTTTCTGTGTCAATTTAATAGAAAGGCTGAAAATCGATTACTATTAATCCCTACCAGCCCGAAGGGCAGGGACTAATAAATTTAACCTCAAACAAAATAAAATTTAATACAAAAAATAACAAAATATTTATTAGAAATTAAATTAAATAAAAAATTATAAGACATTTTCATACTAAAGATAATAAATAAATAAATATACTTTATTAAATATAATGTATGGCAATATATGATGAATGTAGAGGGTTACAATTAATTTACATGTTCATATGTCATGGATGTGTAATCTCCTATTTATTTTTGGCATAACCTTTTAATAGTGTTAAAGGTTTTGTTTTTCTAGTTTTTAAATGTTATTAGTATGTGAAGGAAAAAGTTAATATTGTAGCAAACAAATTTGTTATGGGGTTAATTTTTTCGATAAAATTAGTAAGAATTTTGTTGAATTTTGAAATTCTAAATTTAAATTGTTGAAATTGTAATATTGAAATGAAAAAATAGTAATAAATATCAATGTCTAAAATTACAAAAAGAAATAGTTTTTCATTATCAAATTCTATCAAATTAACAAATAAACATAAAAATAAAAATAAAATTATTTTATTATATATATTAACATAATAACAAACAATCTCAAGGAAAAAACTATCATTCAATTTGTAAAAGGCTTTTGGTCATTTGTCGCTGCAATTATTTAGAGTGTAGATGTACTCTTAAAATAAAAATATGATTACATTTGATGGGTTATTTCTCATGTTAATTTTAGGATATTTCAATTTTTACAAAACACAAACAAAAGTAAGATTTTGTAAAGCTACAAACATATTAAAAGTAATTGTAAATAAAAAATAAGAATAGTTCTATGAATTTTTTTTTAATGACATCAAATAACACACTTACCATTGCATATATTGAAATTTAGTAGTCTAAATATTGATATGCAATAGTGTAAAAATATTTTAAATTATAAGGGAGGATAATGGAGGGTTGAAAAGTTTACTCAGGTATAATTTTCATGGTTATCTCCAATCTATTACTGAAATAAATAACCTTTAAACTTAGCATGTAAACTCTTTAAACTTAGCATTTAAGGAAAGGATTTAAATATTATTTTATCCAAGAAGAAGTTGAAGCATTCCCTTTAACAACAAAAATAAGAAATATACAAGATAAAAAGGACTTAGGCATTTAAGTTAAAAAGGATTGGAAGTATTTGGGAAAAAATGGAGCCATGGTTTGTATTGGAATTAATTATCATTAGTTATATATGTGATAGATTTAATGCATGTTGACGAACTTTGTTAGTAGTAACAGAGCAAGTGCTATAAAACTTTGGTTAATATCACATGTCATTTGATTAACAAAGGTAAATGAATGTCAATGACATATAAGAATCTATATGTTGTATTTAATGATATATTTAAACAAGTGTTGCATGGTAGCATGGTCCCTGCTAAATAATAAACTAAGTTGTCATGTTGTATATGTCCACTCATTCATTGTCTTTGTTAGAGGGCCAGTGGCCACATAACTATGTCATTTATAAAGTCACGCATGTGTTGGTTTTATTATCAAGTCATCTGAAATTTAAAAGCAAGAGAGTGAAAAGTCTTGTAAGCCATAGTTGTTATTATAATGTCCAAGAGATATATGTTTCAGTCAACCAACATATACCTCCTACATGAAATTTTTAGTCCACCATTCTGTCACATTCCTTGATTTTATTTATTTGAAGGAGTGATGAAAGCATGGTGTTTTACAGGTGTATAAGATTGTGATTAACGTTAATCAAAGAATAAGAGTATTGTACGACTATCATGTTATAGTGTCGCGTCGATATAATTATTTTCTAAAATTTTCTTTCTCTACATCACTTTCTCTTGGATCTATGTATAGGCAACAAGGGCATTTTTATGCATTGAATGGGTGTTGAAACCCTGTAAGCATTGACGATTGGCATAGAAAGATTAGAGATCATAGTGTAAATTGAGAGACGATGAAGAAATCAAAATGAATTACAAACCAGATTGAGTAGCGGTTGAGTTGAATTTAGGCAGTTTCATTGTACCTGGATATTTGACTATCTGGATCCAGACTTTATTAAAAGTCCGTTGAAAAATGATTTTCGGATGCCTGGGACTTGGATGGAAGGTTCCTATGTTAGAAGGTTCCGCTTAAATTCTGAACTATCAGGATTATCTGGATCTAGGTTCTAGTGTTAAAGTGATTAAAGGTAGAGATGAATGTCTCACCCCTATATGAGTGGTTCCACTCTCCATATTTCGGTATTTGATAAAGCTAATGAGGATTGGGTGTGAGTTAAAGGTTATTGAGAATTGAGCCTCTAGACTTTAGGCAAGGTTCCAAGCCATATTGGTTCTCGTGTGATAAAGACAACCAACATCCATTAGTTGGATCGTAGACCCCACAACCCATACAACATTACAACTCAACAAAAGAATGAAGGTTAAGTTATAGAAAGGCGTGCCATTGTGAAGTGGATCATGTGACATGGCACCCAAATCTCGTCTTAATGATTAAGTGGAGTTGTTGAAACATTTGGATATTCGGATCTCTGGATCATTTGGATCCAGGATTCTAAATAAAAGGTCATTTGGATTATTTCCATGTCCAATGGATTCCAACATCCATATTTTGTATTTCGAGATCTTCCACATCCAGAACAAAGCCTTTCGATAAAGGTATGTATCTGGAGGTTTCCGCTAGCTCGACATCCTAGATTTTGGGGTTCCACATTTGAGTTCCACTCCATAAATGTTGGATTGGTTGAACCAGAGGCTCATAAGAGTTTTATATAAAGATTGGAACAATTTAGAATTTCAATTTGCCAAGGTTTGAAGGTATCGAGATTTTCTAAGGTAAAGAGATCGCTACCACTCATCGAAACATGCTCAACAAAATTTATGTTGGAATCTAACACCCTATCACAAATTATCCTTGCATCTAAAATGTAAGGAGCAAAAGCTGCAGATGTCGTAGTAGACTAGCTTTTATTTAAATGGAAGTATTGGGCACAAACAAAAACCTAATCATGCATCTTTAATTATGGATTAAAGAGCCTCTTAAATTCTTGCAGAAAGAGGTTCAATTCATCTATCAATAGTTGTACATGAAAATGATTTAATTTTTTTTTTAAATACAAAATTCAATAAAACAATATTAAACATTGGAAAACACCATAAATTTGTACTCGACATGTTAACTAATATGTAGTCACAAAAATTATTTAAACTTTTTTTAAAATTACAAAAATTTAATCAAACAATGTTAAACATTAGAAAACACCATAAATTTGTAGTCAACATGTTAACTAATATGTAGTCAATGGGAAAACTCATCACTATAATCCCCTTGGCACGTACTAATAAAACATTTTTCATAAACAATATTGTGAAATTGAGTACAGTTGGATAGTTTCTCTGTCTTTCCCTTTTAAAAAATCTCTCTAATGTCATTTTTTTCCTATTTGTGACCAAAATCTATTTATCCGAATATAAAAATGCGAGGAAGATATCCATTTCATGTGACAACACTTCATATATGCAAATAAGTTTGATTTCATAATAAAAAATTATTTTCCATCTCTAGGAAAGATCAAATACGTATGAACGTCCCCTTTCGTGCTTTGTTGTAGCTAGTGATTGAATGTTTTTTTGACCGATTAGGACAAAAGCAACATTATTCCAAATTTGTTGTCAATGCAACACATGTTAGGCTAGGCGAGTCTATTCATAAATTGATTATCATTGGCCATACATTGATGGTGTGAAGAACGAAATCAAGCATTCCAAATATGGAGTGGGCCAAACATATCTTACAATTATTTTATTGCTAGCTCTCATTCTTCTTTGTGGCAAAGGCATGGACTAGCCGGGACTACCTGTCTCATTCTTCTTTGTGACAAATGCATGAACTAGCTAGGACTACTTGCCTCCTAAAACCTAGAAATGTTTTCACATAAAGTGATATTAATCTGTAACATGATTATGTAATATTAATAATTTATGTATATTATATTTAATATATATAAGAATTTTTTTAATTTTTGTTTTGATTCTATACAAAAATTTAAGGAAATATATTAAAAACATAAAATCCAAAAACAATATATATAGTAAGAATGAAATTCTATCTTTTTTATAAATTAATTTATCAATTATTTTAAGTATTTAAAAAGTCAACCTATTTTCATTTGAAATAACAAGTAATGATTGTTTTGATTCTAAAATAAAGTTTAAGGGAATATATTAAAAATTTAAAATCCAAAACTAATATATAGTAAAAATGAAATTCTATCTTTTTATAAATCAATCTACCCATTATTCTAAGAATTTTAAAGATTCAACTTATTTGCATTTGGAATAGTAAGTAATGATTGTTCTCACTTCTAATTCATCACTAAATTATTATTAATTTTGCCACCTAAAAAATTACAAACTCTCAACCTTCCACGACAAGTTAGGTGTTATGATATGTTGTATATTAAATTTGTTATTTCAATTTCTAAAATTAAACAAACTTTACTAAATTATCATTAGTTTTGCCACCTTCTAATAAAATATTAAAAATTCATAACTTTTATCTTATAACTCTTAAAATTGAATGTGCTAAATTTCCATATCAATTTCTAAAATTAGAGAAATTTTTAATATCAAATTATATATATTTCAATACAAAATTTAAATTACCTTGCAAAAATTTAAATAGAAAAGAATCAAACAAATAAGCACTACATGGAAATCATTAATTAATCAATTATTACTTGATTAAAGTTGACTAAAGTTAAAGTTATATTATGAGTAGCTTGCCTTATTGCTTTTAAATGAATTAAAAGCAACTTATATTACTATTAATTGTATTTATCCAAGTCATAAGAATCGAGGACTTTGTAATAATGGTCATAGGGAAAGTTCACTATCAAAGGGTTGCACAAATTTGATTGTAATTTAATTTTGTTTGATGTAAGTGAATTATTTAAACTTTCAAGAATGCATATAATAATGTATAGTTAAATTATCCAACGCACGTCATATAATAACCAAAACTGGTTGCCCCTACGCGACACACTTATCCTTAATTGTGTTGTGCCCAAGATTCCCTAAAAGTAAAGGAAACATGGTCGGATCGAGCAATGATGACGTCAGGGAAATGGTGGCAAGTGAACTAACTAAAAAATCTGGATACAGGAATGAACGAAAATTAAAGAAAATGAGCCTCTCGAAGCTTAATGAATCTTTTCAGATTGTATAGTATAAGTGTAGGATGGACGGTATAATATATCATCGTAATTAAATAAATGAACTTTTACAGTATAATTAATTTTAAACTTTGAACTATGTGAAGGTTGCAATAAGGGTTTGAATTGATTAACCAATCAAATGTTTAAAAAATAAGTTAAAAATTGATTAATAGTGTATATTGTAATT